>VYXD01008262.1:883476-901921 GCA_013397195.1 Hylia prasina | reverse complement strand
CCAACAACAACAACAACAAAAAAAAAAACACCTGGCCTCTTCCCTCTGAATTATTATAACTTTGAAATCAAGGGGTTTTCAGGCAGATATGGGAAAAGGAATGACAGTTTTTTACTAGTATGTATATGTAACAAGGCAAACAAACAACAACGGCAGTGACAGCAAAAAGAACCAGAAGAACAAAGCATCTCTGAGGAAACTGGTTGATTTTCTTCCCCCTTCTTGCCAGTCTCCCTGGCAGGAGGTGGAGGGACCGGAGAAAGTGACTTCCCAATTGGCGGTGCCCTCCCTGTACCTGTGTAAACCCTTAACCAGCATAGCTCAGTACCTCTGTTTATATACGGCAGGAGAAATTTATTTAAATAATATTAGACTTCCTGGGTTTTCAAACTGAAATCGGTAGAGTGGAGTTAGGGCTAAATATCTCACATAAACCCTTTTCCTGCCTCCTGTGAAGCAGCGCTTGGGAAGTGAATCCTACCTGCCAGTGCCACGGGAAGCACTGAGCGGGGAGAGGCTCGGGGATCCCGGGGTTTCCCCTGAGGCACCCAAGCAGTTGGTGAAAGGGTTCTTCTTTTAGCGAGGTAGGTGTCAGTGAGGTCCCAGTGCATCGGCCGCTCCCACGAGCAGAGCTCACCCACGGTAGAGGAAGGCAGCCGGAGACGGAACCTCGCAGTGGCGGGGAATTCTCCCTAAAGTGACCGCAGCCTCTCTCCCCTTCCATACCGACATCGAGAGAGGAGCCCAGCTCAGCCCCTCACCGTGGCATCTTTACCCTTCCAAAGAGAAAACTACCCAGGTAAAGAGAGTAGTAAGCTGCACCCTTACCCTTCCTCCTCCTCCCAGCTACGTCTTCTTTTCTCTGAAGTATAGGTAGTTATTGTTTCTTAGGAGGACATGGGACAAATTCCATGAGAGAAAGAAACAAAGGAATATGCCGAAACCCCAACACAGACTTACTAGAATTTCCTTGCAGAGAAATTACAGCCAGTGCAGCAGGAGGCCAACTGCAATATCTTGCTCCTTTACTACGGTCCACAGAGCCAATTCTGATGCTCATACATTCAGTCCTGTTCCAGACTGAGATCAGTGAAGTGCAACAGGTATTACTAAAAACAAAACCTTCATATCTGCTAGAATTATTTGCAGTTCTGAAAATCCATCAGTAATTAAAATTTTAGATTCAAGATGATTTCACAACCTCAACTACTACTAAACCCATCTCTCATTTGGGGAAAATGAACAAACTACACCATCTGCAATTTAATTAAAGAAAAGTGTGGAGCTTCAAACTCAAATAAAAAACAAAATCTAAATAGTATGATAGACTATGCTGGGAAATCTGAAAATCTGTTTGGATTTAACATTTTCTCCATTATTTATGAAAAAATATTAACACAAAAGTTTACATAGGCAATTTATATGAAAATTTATTTGATCTGCTTTATTTTACTGCTATTTCAAACTGTTTATCTTGCCTGTGCTTTGTAGTTGTTTTCCCTCTCTTCTTAGGGAGAGACAAAAAATAAATGAGACAAAATCACTCTCTTTTACGAATGGAAGAGCTCCATATATAGCTCCCGCCTCTATATGGGATACACTAAAATGTTCTAAGTGGTGGACAGCAGCATTTACTCTCTTCCTTCTCAGGTACTCCCTGGCCATGGACTAGAATGGAAGACCTAGTCTCAAGTAGTTTAAACAGATTTATCTTATCCCTTTCGTCATACATTTTTGCCTACTACTCTAATGAGAGATGAAAGTCTTAAAAGAAAGTTAGCAAAGTTGCCATTTGAAAGAAAGCCAGCAAACTGTTGTGTCTCCAAATTTTTAGGATAGACAGAAATCCACTGTACATCAGTCCTGGTAAAGAGGTAGCCACGGCTGTAAGGAGGACAAACAGAAATTTTCTCTTTTAAAGACCTCAGCAAACATATTCTCCATGCACTCTGAGAACAGCCTGTATGGAGGAAGATCAAGATTGAAACTAAAAATATTTCTTGCTTAACATAACTTCCCTGCAACATCTGCAGTAGGAAAATAAATTGTGTAGTCTTTTCTTTCAAAATTATAAAATAAGTTCATAAGACTGAAAAAGTTTTAGTTGTAATACTTTTTTACTAATTGTTTCACTACGAAAGGCAATAGCACCATTTGATTAACCTGGCCATAAGAGGTCTTTTTTTCTTTTTCCTCCTTGGAAACAAAAGAAGGTGAAATAGAAGATTAATTTCAAATAGCAATAGTACATATCCTATGCGCACAAATACCTTCCTGGTTAATCTGCAGACTGCAGCAATTCATGCCAGGAAACTGTGTGACATACTTTGTTGTGTGGTTTGGGGAAGGTAGAGGTCACTGCTCTAAGGCTGCTCAAGCAATTTGAAAAGAAAAATCTGGCAAAATAAATAGAAATCTAAATTAAGTTTAAAAAAAGAAAATTCCACTCAGAAGAAAACTCTGGAAAGGAAATAGCAGGATGCCTACTGACGTTAACAGCTGTTGCTCCCAGAGGAAGAACTGAATAGTTATCTTTCATTATAAACCAACCAAAACAAAAGTGACAATAAACATATACACATCCCCTCTTCCAGCATCCACTGTCAATGAACCATGTGACATCTTAAAAGGAAAAACTAGAAGGAGAGAACTGTATGGTGAGTAGTCTGATCCTAGGCGTGTTGGTTTCATGCATCCATGTAATCCTATTTTAAGAACTATTGAAGAGTTTATAAACAAGCTAAAACAAACAACATTTTTTCCAAGTTTTAAAATTCCAAGTAGCAATTTTACTCAAATATGACTTTTACTCAAATTTGACATCAAAGTCACCTAATGGAATATCTTTCTAGCCTGTGACTTGAAAAGTCTGGATGAAGGACAAATAATGATACTTGTAAGACTTACCCTCTTCATTAAACATTGTAATAACATTATTTTGCAATTATTTTGCAATTTCTTTTGTATATTGTGTCACTTTTCCCTCTTGATCCTACAGACAAATTTCTAAAGTCTGAATTAAGAATAAAAAAAAAGTTATATTTAACATTAAGAGATCAAAATATCAAGAATTTTAATTAGAATCCACTCTTTCAGTCTGTCAGTATTCTGAATCTACGAAGAAGCTGTCCCATGGAAATTGGTAGGATTATGGAAGTGTCAGCTTCTTGTTCTTATTACTAAATGAGTGTATTAGTAATCATACTAAGATTTCTAAAAAGCCAGGTGAGAACTAAGCATTATGAGATTATCCTTCCTGAGAAGTTTAATATGTTGTCTGCTCCAGCTAACTGCACACAGGATTAGAAAACCTGGCAGGAGAGTTTAAACATGCCATGGATAAAATATTAAATTCCTATCAAAGACATTGGAAAGCTGCTTATTGATTTCAACAAGCCTTGGAATGGGCCTGAAATCTTGTTTATGCCTGAGACCTTTCTTATGCTTTCCTGGTTTGAAAACGGGTAGGTTCTTTTATAGCTACACTGGGAGCCTTATTAGATGTTGGTTGAGGAACATACACATGCACATTATGAAGAGTAGTTGTGCCACCTTGTGAAAACACACCGTGGTTGCAGTCAGATGGTTTCTGGCAGCATTTCACTATAATTCAAACCATCACATAATGTCTGCAGGAACAAGTTAATATTACACTGTTTTATTTTATACCTTTTATTAGAAAAATACTTTAAAAGAAACAGTTTTTCCACTTGCTTTCTTATTTATTCGCTGAAAAGGTTATCACAGTTTTGAAAAAGTATCTTTTACCTGCTTGCTTCTGCCACAGGTAGCTGCAATACATTGTGCAAAGAGTTGATACCTCTTGAGAGCAGAAGTTTTTCCAAAATAATTATATCTTTGTCAAAAGTAGTAACTAGTTTGTATAAAGCATTTTGTTCAGAGAATCTAGAATTTTGAGGGGAAACATAAACAAACAAACAAACAAACAGACAAACAGACAAACAAACAAAAAAAACCCCTAACAAATCTTCTAAGACGCATAAGAGATTTCCCAAAGAAAAAGATGGATTTTTTTGTTTTACCTTTCTATGATTGCATTCAAAAACTTGAAAAACAAACAAACAAACAAACAAACAAACCTAAAGCAATTGAAAGAAAGTACCTTTTAGATTTTAAATATATTATATTTTTGTGAGTAAAAAATATATGTATGAAGTGTCAACCACAAAATCCATTCAACAATTTTCTACAGGAAAATGGTTGCTGTTTTAAAAATACATCATATAAAATATATACATAATAATTTTTACTAGCATTGTTTATTTATAATACAAATAGGAGATTTGATTAGTAATGTTGGAAACCTTGACTTGGCAGAAGACACCACCACAGTTGAAAAAAGAATCATCCCTGATTTCCATTCTATCATTTCTCTTATTCAATGAGCAGTTCGTGTCATATTTTCCCTGTCCTGTTACCCAGTATGTGGTGACCCAAATTCAGCAGAATATATTCTTTTTAGCATGAAAGCTATCCTAATAGAACTAAGACAATTAAACTAAAAGTCTCAAAATAAAAACTATAAAATATTAACTTTGTACATGAAATAAAGACAGCACCATAATATTTTGCTTTAAAATGGCTATATTTTAAGAGATGCTACAAAGTAAAAGTACAGGTTTGCATTTAAATGCACTGTGCCCAAGTCACTAATGTGGGAATTAAGTTTGTTGTGGTTATAGAACTAAAGTGCTTGAAATTATGTCCATTTTAGCTATTTTTAAATAAGAAAGTTAATAATTTTCTTATGCCTAAACACATTTAAATGTAGCTCAAAATATAGTTTACCAGTTGAATGCATTTTTACAATTAAAAGTGGCTATAGTGAAGAGAAAAACTATGAAATTCAATTTGTGACTCATATGCATTTAACAATTTAACATTCTCAGGGCAATGACATCAAGCATGAAGTCTGGCAAATTTGCTTTGCAAAATCCCACTGCTTGCATAGCTACTTGTATTTCACGCAACATTTGCAAAGGAAAATTTTGCTTGTTGGGGAACTTACATTTACAAAACTGAAGAGCATCAGCATGTAACAAATTGCAGAAAATATCCAGGACTCAGGATTGCTTATCAATTTAGATTGTGGCCTTGAGGTAAGAGTGCAGAAAATTTACAGATTTACAGTTTCATGCCACACGTTTCTATGAGAAACTTTCTTATGAGTAAGTTTCTGAAATTTCAGATGATCATAAGACAAATATGGATGAATTTTTCTGATGATAAAATACACCTATGTGTCTTACTTTCTTTCATCTTATCTGAACTATGGTTGTCTCCAAAAACTGTTTTACTTAAAGTAAAAAAGGCTTTGGATTTTAAAGGTAGGCTAGTTAGTGAGGCTTCTGTCCCACATGGGAATGCATCCTTCCGGGGGGAAGATGACAGATTGATGACAGCAGGCTGATTCTGATGAGTTTTCATTTCATTTATATTAGGGAACAATTTTATATGCCTTGTGCCTCCAAGCTGCTATGGCTACGTGTCAGCCTTAGAAGAAGAGGCTCTTAAGATCTGCTGAGTGCTCTTTGGACAAAGACATGAAAGTTCCCCTGGGGCAAGGAGGATAAATTCTGATTATTCAGAATTTATCTGAATATCTATATGATACATATCTGAATATCTATATGATAGATATAGATATTTATCTATATCTATATGATATCTATAATGGATACACGAAGGACCTAAGAATTCCTCAAGTAGTATATTCCACCTCTTCCATTGAGTATGGTTCTTCCCACATGGCTGAAACAACCAGGACTGATATGGCAAGATATCATCATATCACCCAAAGGAAATAGCCACCAAGAGTTTTAGCAGGAGGGCATGCACAGCTCATTTTGGCTGGACTGGTAAGACTGACTGCTGTGGCCATCAAAACTTACCCTCTATCGTTTTTCTCACTATAATCTTTTATAAAGCAGGAGGGAAGGAAAGGAGAAGTCAGCAACCAACTAAACCAAACTTTGAAAGGCTGGAGATAGACCTGAATGCATAGCTGTGCAGCACAATACAAAAACATTTGAGGAGAGGATACAACCCCATTCCGCCCTATTTCTGGGACATAGACTGTAAACAACATTTGATATCATTACCTAAAGATTTTTTTTTAATGAAATTATTGGTTCAAGCCTAATATTAGCTATATTTTTCTTTATTTTATCAGTAATTGTAAGTGAGAAAGCAAGGAATTGGCATTTCTTTGTCCTTGCTGTGTGTATGTCGGTAATCCTTGTCTCTGGCTCCTTTTATTCTAATAAGCACCACTAGGAATTTGAACATGAACTCATATTTTTAACCTAACTAATTATTTTCGCTTGATAATATTTTAAACAGATTTCAGCTATTCAGCAGCTAGTGCAATATAGAACATATCCAATAATACCATGCCCTGTCATTTGCAGCATTTCTCTTCTGTCGTGGTACAAAAAGTGATTAATATGCTAAACCAGTGATATTTGGTAAATACAGCTCATAAGTATTTTTCTCTGTCAAGATTCCTGCTACTATCCTGAAAGTAGCATTTCCAAGCAGCAACAGGCTGCAGAATTTATTTGCTGGAGAACATTTTCTACAGATTGACCTCCCTATTCTGATGTAAATGTTCAGACCTCAACTCTTCTCATATTCTTGCCTTTTCCCAAAGTGCTATTTCCTGAGCAGAGGGGAGTCAGAATATTCCTTATCTGTCTCTTGTAGTGTCAGGCAGGAAATTACAGATTTTATTGAAGATCTAAAATTTGCCATTCTCTTCCATTTATTTAGCTTCACTCTTTTAAACCAGGGACACGGGGAAAAAGTCTTATCTTCACCTTCAATGCACTCAGTGATTCATCTCTTCTGTTTCCAGAGTTGTACTTGAAAGCCTTTTCACACTGAAAAGTGCTCAGCATGCTGCTTTATGCTTAAACAGTAGCTGACAGATCCAACACAAGAAAAGAGTCTCCTTTTCAGCGCCTCATTTTCAATGAAGCTGAGGCTAGCATGGGGGCATATTCTTAGAAGAGAGCTCACCAATGACACCAGTTTTCAGCAGAATGATACATTACAGAATTGGCAGGCATGAGTAAGTTCAGAGCACTGCTGTGCAAAAAATCCCTTGGCTTTTAAAGGCAGCAAAGTGGTTTCTCAAAGAAGCAGTGCCAGTGCTAAGAGAAAGAAATTCTCGTTGTGTTCATTTACAGTGCACCCATTGGTAAGTGCAACGACTGAACTAACCTGACTTAATTTTACATTTTTTAGTGCCTTAAATAAAAGAAAGAAGTATGCATCAGAATGTGAAAAATAAGTACTGAAAGCAAGGCTGAAATTTTAATAAAGTATCCAGGGACTAAAGTTATGCAGGATAACAGCAGGAAACAGAGGTAACAAGAACTTCTTGTGTAGATACAGAAAAAGCTGTGATGCCGAGCAGGTCAGAAGGCTCATTATTGTGAACACTCATTATATCTTTCCTTTAAGATGCCATCATATTTTTCATTAATTTTAACTGAGGAGACTATTTCTGAACCAGTTGATAACACAGTCAGTACCAAAGACATAACAACTCTGTATAGACTAGGGTAGGAAGACATCAGTGAGAACCCTTAGGGAATTTAGATATTGCAAAGGTGAAGTCTAGGATGCTCGGAGTACTGGGTTGCTTCTGTAAAACCAGAAGTTACGTCTCATACTAGTGAGTTCAGTGAGGTTCTGCAAAAACAAAAGGGGACCAGTTTAAACTGGTTGAAAGTTTAAACTTCAGTTTTTAAAATATCATAATTTTACTTAACTATGGCTTCCAGAGAGAATAACCTGAAGCAAATCCAGCAATATCTTATTATGTGAAAGCCTAATCAGAGCTGAGAGTAGAAATTTCTCCTGAACTTGGGCCTTTCCTGAGCATAGGAGGCTGTGCTTGGCCCATCTCCACTTTTGACAACAAAAACATGCTCTAAGGCTTCAATGTGCTTTACAGAATCAAATCAACATTTCTTGAAGATGACTCAGGTCCAGTCACTCAAAAATTATGGATTTTTGAGCATGGCACTGAAAATTAGAGCAAACTTGATATATTATTCTTAGTATCAGTTCTTTAACTCTTTTCATATTTTTCAGGTGCACTGCTGAGATTGACATGGAAAACTAGGAGTCTGCACTGATGCCTTTACTTTAAAAGCCTTCTACCATAGGTCTGATCAGGAGCTCCCATCTGGTCTCTGTTGAGGTGAAATGACTTCAGCTGAAGTTTCTAGTTCCACTGCACACCTCCATAGAGGTTCTAAACTCTCCTGAACTTGGATGAATTTTTCCAAATATTTCTGCTGAGGTTTGCATATGGGGGTTCTATTGCCCTGGCAGACAATGGGATTTTCTTCCATGTCAATATTGTACGCACCACTCTCTAAGCCTGTCAATAAAATGTCCTATTATGATTTCCTAGCAAGCATTTCCTGGTACACTTACAGCAATGAATTCTTTCTAAAAAGTTATCTTCCTTGAATGTCATCTGTCTATCTAGGTCACAAGCATGATGACTGAAATTTTGCATTTTAACAGAAATCTCCCAAAGGAAAGCCACCAAAAAACTTTTTTTTTCTTTTTTTTTTTCTTTTTTTTTTAAATTTTATTTCCAGGGTGCAATGTTATATTGTCTTAGGAGAAAAGCACTGGGTTTGTATCTGTAGCTTGTATTAGCAGTAAGTCTCTCCAGGGTGCATTTCATACCAAAACATAGTTCAATTCACAAGAGCATAAAGAAATTATTGTGTTATTATTTTTGGTGCTTTTAAAATAAAAATAATCAAAAGATAATATTAAAGCTCAACCCTCTAAAATTAGTGATAAGCACTTTTCTTCCTGATTTTTCAGTTATTTCTACTTCTAAAAAAAGTATCAAATGAAACAATAAGTTTTTAAACACAATTTAATAATTTTTAAGGCATTATACAATACAGCAGTAATCACACTTCTGTTCCCTTGTGTGACAGTATTTTCATCAAGGGAATAGGTGTTTGCTGAAGACATCACTTTTTTTTTANTGTGTTATTAAAAATGGAGTGTATGTACAAAAATACAGAAGGAACAACCAATCTGACTTCGAGACATTCCAAAGACCCAGAGAAGCAAAGTAAATATGCACACCTATTTGTACTGCATTTATTCACATAGTCCACAGAAATCCCAATATTAACCATACCTGCTGAAAAGCTAGAGGGCCCTAATTTAGTGAGATAGTTCTTTATATATATATATCTATATATATATATTTAATTATTATTATTACTATTTTTTTTTAAGTAGAAACCAGCTACTGCTCTTTTCTCAGAAGCAGCATGGTGATAATTTAGGCCTGTGTCTCTGTGCAAGGCAGTTCTTAGCTCCTGCCGTGTTCCTCAGGAGTAGGATCTGCTCACCCAGGAACTGGGCAATGGTTCAGTGACAGCCAACAACTCCCCAGGATTTCTCAGCTTCACACTTCTTAAAGCAGTCCAGGACTGTTGCTTAACAGCACCTGGTCATCTGCCTCCTGCCTCTGAGAGCATCATATTTCCGAGTCTACCTGTTTTCATCTGTCTTTACTCATTCATTTTGAAATCTGTCTATTTAAATGTGTAATGGACACTTTTTGGGGTCCCTGGCCCTAACGCAAAGCATGACTGACGTAGGTGCTGGTGCAGCTTTCCTGCAGATAATATGACACTGGCTGAGATAGCTCAGTGTGGCAAGTCAGTCTCCAGAGAATATTGCAGCACCTGTGGTGTAAATATGGTGCACTTAAAAATGTGTCAGAGGGAGCTGCAAATATATACTGATTCATTTTGAAGCTTAATGAAAATTGGCTAGAAGTAAGCTGGGATGTACCTAGAAGCAAGTTGTGGATGTAGCTGGCTCCATAAACTTGAACTGTGTCAGAGAACTAAATATGGTGATAGTATATACAGATATAACCAGGGTGGATCAGCAGGAACTAATTTTGTGTCAGGAAAGAAACTTGAGAAGAAACTCATAACTATACTGTAAAAGGAGAATTTGTCTAACAGCACTGCTGATGTTGCAAAGAACAACTTCCCAGGCATCCTGACATCCTCTCTGAATGCCATGTATGACAGGAAAAAATTACAAAATCCTAAGCCATTGAACTTTTTTTGAAGAGGATATTATTCAGATTCATTAGAATGAATCCTTAAGACATGCCCCTTATTGTTATCAAGTTTTAAAGGTGTAGCTGGAAGCACATCTTCCAATAGAGAGCAAGGCAGGGAAGGCCTCCTGAACTTTAGTACTTGTCAGTCAAGTGTAGTCGTTGTGCTACTAGTGACAGAACTTAGCTCTCTTTAGTTTGCCCAACTTTATAATGGATGGCTTCCTCATCATCTCATTGATCAACAGATTTCTCCAATTGATTCTGCTGAAATCATCTGTAACAGCTTGTTCTTTAACACTTCATAAGCATGCAGCAGCAGTTTACTTAATTAGTAGGTTTGAAACTGATTTTGGAGACTAAGCAACTCCAGATAATTCAAAGAAATACCTCTAGTTTTGGTTTTGGTGAGCTGTCACTGTATCTCACATTTATGTTCCACATCACCATGCTGAATAATGAAGTTAAGATGGATAAAGAAAACAACAGCAAAAAGAAGTTTTATTTTCAGCAAGCATTCAACCCCCAGTCATAACATGTTAAGACATTTGCAGAGGAGAAAGTGGGGAGGATCTTTCTCATTAAAAGACAGGGTCATCTCTCCAGAGTGAAGTGATCCCACAAGAAGCTACAGCAGGAGCCAGCAGAAATGATCAAAGCTGCCTGCCTGGTTTGCCCCAGTTGCAGGGCTGCTCCACTCTCCAGGTAGCCAGTGCAGCCTGCTGAGGTGCTTCAGTGTCCAGCTCCTTGTCTGAACTGTCTGTTTGACAGGCAGGATGCTCACACTCCTTCATGCCCTCGACAGAGCCAGCTCAAAGCTGCATGAGAAATGCAGCTTGACCTCTGCATAATTCAGGACTGAAAATACACTGAAGAGCATGCCTGGAGCGAGAGGATCCAAGAAATGTTACAGGTGTCAAACAAATGGAAAGGTCAGTGATAGCTGCTCTGTGCCGGGATGCAGAGAGGAAGGTCAGGCACTGTGGCAGCATGTGAGTGAGCCATCATCACAATTGTTGTGTCCAAACTCAGGGCAGCAGGAAATAATCTACCATAATGGAAGGAGATCTCACTTGGAATGGAAGCAGTCTTTCTGATCATAGAATTGCCTTCTGAAAACAAGGTCAATGACTCCTTGCTTGTCATGGGAGTAGGAACACAGCACTGGGGAAAGTATCTGACCTAGGCACGTACTCTTAAATGTAGTCACGAAGGTAATTCAATGGATTTCACCATACAGATCCTACCATTAAATGCCTTTATTTTTGTTCAAAAACACCCAAAGAAGCATTTAGGCCCTTAATGAATTGTTCTCTCCCTTGGCAGTTTGCAATGCATTGCAACATTCATTTCCACACAGCATTACTTCTATAAACCCTCTAACTCACTTGTTTTCTACTGCCTCAGGATTTAACAACTTGCCAATTCAACACATTGCCTTCCAGGCTGCAAACAATATCTCTGCTCCATTTGCCTGGAGAACCCATTTTTCTCTAGCTTTGAGCTTTGTGTAAACTTATACTTCCAACTTAATTACTTCTAATATTTAACATTTTAACCCATAAGTAAAAAGCCAGAGATATTGTTGAATCAGTTCACTCAATTCTAAATACCTTCCTCAGGATTTATTCTTGTCCTAAGTATGCTTTCTATGTCACATTTCAATCAGGGACAAAGTCTGATTTAATGTCATAGCTTTCTCTTTATCCTCAGCTTAATCTTAACAAATTAGGAGGTTTTCCATTCCATTTCTCATTATTTTATTTTTAAACAGTCTCTATAAACTGTGCTCTCCGGTAACTTAATATTGCAGGCATTTCAGAAGTGTTTATGGGGTGCAATAACTTGTCAGACCTTTAGAGCAATATATACCATTTTGGACAAAATAGAGCTTCCAGATTCCTTACTTGAATTTTTTTTGTCCCCACAAATGATTCTGAAACTTGATACAGTTAATATTAAGTAACAGACATTTTAAAAATGGAAGTAAAAATAAAAATTTAGGCCCTCAACTATTCAAATTACCCACACGCCAGTTTACTAGCACTTGGTTCAGCTGACATCTCAATGAGCTGAGACAATATTTATGGCATTGCTCATTAAAAAGCCAGAGAACTAATGCAAATTTAAAGACTGAATGCCCTGTGCTCATTTTAGCCTAAGACCTACTTTTATGAGGCACACAGTCACTCCTTTAGCAATTCACCAGCAAGGCTAGTCACACACAGAACATTATTCACTAATGGCTTCCGTATCCAGATTATTTTATATCCCAAGCAGTTTCAAAATATTACCATCTTTACAGTTCAGAAAATAAAAGAGCATATGTACAGAAAAGAAGAATCAGACTTCAAACAAAAGTAAACACCTCCCACAACAAAACCATCCCCTGTTATTTCCACTATCTTTATCACTTCCCTTTCTGAGAATGGACCAAGGTATTTAGAAGAGAGACCCAAACAGCTGAACAAAAAAAAAAAATGCTTCAGCATGCATGCTTATACGTGTGTTTTCAGTATTTAGTTGCGCCTAGAGAAAAGCAGCTTTAAAGGCTGAACAGGCACACACCCCCACAGGTATTAAAAACAACAGTCTGCCAAATTTGAAGCAAACAAGCTCAGTACTCAGTAGATTGGTGCTGTGTGTTGAACAATAACTGTGCTGCCATAAAACTTTCTGCTTCCACCTTAACTCCACAACGCTTCCTCTGAGAAGACTAACCTTACCACAGGCAACAAGAATTCCCACAGATGAACCCACTTACAGCTACAAGAGTTTCAATTTACTACAGCAGCTGCAGCAAATTGATTTCTGAGCTGAGAGTGGCCTATTGGAGAATTTCCAAAAAGAGCACAATCAGCACAGAGGAAACCCTAGAGAGAAACAAGCCCTCTTCAGGAAGGCTGGTTCATATACTGGGTTGTCTGTGAAGCTAAATACATGGATGGAAAAAATAATGCACACCAACTCAAGATCTGTGTGTTTTCATGAAAATGACACAGCAAGCCAGGCTGCTATGAATTAACCATTCTTCTCTCTCAGACTAAAAATTGCCTGCCAACTGGTTACAATAATGCATTGAAAATATAATTGTGTACAGGATTTTTGTTGCTGGGTTGCCTTAATAAAATGTAATAAATCAGAGGAGAGAGTGTCTAGCATTTTTCCACAACCAAATGACTTACATTAAGTCTGGTGAGGAAAAGGATCCTTAACAATGTGTAATTTGTAACTGAATGTTCTGACTCCTGGATTCAGTGTCTCATGATCAGCATTTAGCCATATCAGGGTCATTGCAACAAGTTTCCAACTGCAAAGACTCACAAAGCTTCCATGATTAGAAAATCCTCGCAAGTGCCTCTGTCAGGAAGAGGGTTGCCTGTCAGGATGTACAGCCACTACTGACCAGACTGCCTGCTCCCAGGGAGAAGCTCACTAAGGAACAGCTGCAAAAGGAGGAAATCAAGAGGGACAGAGGGATCTGGTCAAACGCTGCTTATCTAAAGCACATGTTCATTCAAACTCCAGCTCAGCTCAAACTTGAACTTTATCTGTTCTTCAGCAGAAATGCGTTCTTCAGCCTGGAATGTATTTTTGTTTGGAGAGGAGAGGAGTGGACAATTCTCCCACAAATCCCAAATCTTGCAAGTTAAATCTTTTACACATTTAGAGTCATGGACTTACATATTTCTTCTTACATGAAGAAATTTATTTTTCTCCACCATTGTTCTATTGTCCTCCTTTCAGACAATGGATAAGTGGTCACAGGCCTATCAAACTTGACTCACAACTCTGAGTTTGCAGTGCCACCAGGTTGCTGAGAAATTAATTGAACCATAGCACATGTCATGGTCCTACCTATGAATCCAGGTACCTGAATAGGGGTGTAGCAGTGTCTTGAGTCCAAGCCAATATCATGCGAAATAAGAGCTGGAACAGAGAAAGCCTTTCAATATAAGTAGGATCTCACAGACACAGGAGTCTTTCCTGCATTCAGTAATGCATTTCTCCAGAATGCAAATAATCAGGTTATGGCCATACAGGTAAGGCCCCAGCAGAACTGTCCACAAAGTAGGACTAATTAAGGAATTTTTTAAAAAAATAGATAATTCTAAAGGCATTTTTTCATGAAGGAAGCTATATACAAGGAACTGCTGTTGTTAAATCAAAAAGTGTAATCCACTTAAAATACTAGGTGAAAAAATATTTTAAAATTTATCTTGTGCAACAAAGGGATGATACACTTTATCTTACACCTGTCACTTTTTACATCAGGTAACTGCTACTCTAACTTCTCAAATATAGATGCATCTTCTCACCAGTAAAACCACGTTAAAAGAAAATAGTTGACAGAAGCATTGCATTTGATTTTGCTGGATGGCTCTCTGATGGCTGATTAGATTCCCCCATAAATTTGTATTTCAGTCAATTATTCAACTTACAGGAACATAACCGCATAGATCCTTGGAGTGTATTCAGCCTTCTGATCTGCTTCAAAATATCTCTGAACTAATCAGTGAGATTTGGGTAAGGAAGTTTGTGGCAGACCTTCTTGATCTTTCAGTGACAGATAATAGAGATGCAACCATACAGGTTTGGCTATTATGGTTATTCATTCACTGTTCACACACCAAAATATCATAATTAAAGGGGTAACTTCTGCCTTACCCAGAGATATTTATAGTATATTGAAACTCACAACTCACATTGCTTCTTTCTTTTTCAAATCCTGATGTGACCAGCTAATTTTACTCATGGCAAATTCAAAAATGTCTTTTCCCCTCTCCTTTTTTTTGTTATAGACCTTGCCTTCCATATTAGGTGCATTGGAAGGGAAAAAAAAATGGTCTGGAAATGAATAGGTTGAAGAAGTACCCTACTAAATCAAAAAGCCCTGTGAGATCCTGTCCATGGACCAGGTCTGTGCTTTACTGAAGGGGAGTGGTAGATGTAAATTTCCTAAATTGTGCCTGTTGAACTGCCAGAACCAAACAGGACTCTGTTTTCAGCATCTTTACAGGCCAAAACCAAATAAAATGAGAGTATAGTTGCATATTTTTGGTCATTTTGGGGATGAGAAGAATGAAGCAAAGGAAGAGAAAGGCTAAGAATTTCCTCAACAGAATCTTCCAATATGTTCTAGTGATTTGAGGGAGTAGTTGTAGTGAAAGCTAGTAAAAAAGTTCAATCAATTAGGTAGTTTTCAAAGCTAAACCTCGGTTACTGGAGAAAATGTAATTTCTCTAAAATCACTTGTGAAATATAGTAATTACCAGTGCACTTATAAGTGGGCACAATCTGCAGAACTCTTATTTTCCTCCAGATCGCTGCTGTGCAGTGTATAAGAGCAAATTCCTGCAGTTACTGCATGGTATTGAAAATGACAGTTTTCGCAGTAACAGGTAGAATTCTACCACAGTTATACCATTTTTCTACATCTTTTTAGAGGTGCTGCTAAGGTATTGATGTATCAACTTGGTGTGGTATATTAAGAAGTTTCACTGACTACATAGGAATCCTTGCTGCTATTTGAGCTGATTACTATTGAATAAAAATTTTAAAATCATGCCAAGACTTGTTTATGTTCTGATGCAAACTTGACTTCTTTCTTATCTTCAAGCACCTGTTTAAAGTCTTATTGAAGTTAAGTTTTTCACAGGGTGGCAGGAAAGGGACTTCGGGTCCTTTTTGAGGGCAAGTTGATCGAGAGCCAGCTGAGAGACACAGCCCTGTCCTGGAGGGCATCAGGCACAGCCAGGCAAGGGAGGGTGAAACAGAGGAGCGGGCAGCAATCCCTTCACTCTCATGACCAGTGAAAGAACTTGAAGAAATGGAATGAAGCTGAGTGAGGGTAAGTTTAGGCTGGATGCCAAGAAAAGGCTTTTCATCCAGGGCGATATCGGGCTCTGGAATAGGCTCCACAGTAAAGTTGTCACAGTGTTCATGAAGCGTTTGGACAGTAGTCTCAGGCACATGGCGAGATTCTTGGGATGTCCTGTGCAGGGCCAGGAGTGGGAGTTGATGATCCTGATGGGCCCCTTGCAATTCAGCATATTCTGTGATTCTGTGAAAGCATGAAATTATATGTGTAAGTGTGCTCTTAGGGTAGGAAGAGACCAGTGAAAGTAGATGACAGAGATTACTTACTGGAAACTTACCTAATAGAGTTGTTTCATGGAATTCAGATTCATTAATGGAATCATATAATGATTAAGGTTTGAAAACTCCTCTAAGTGCCAACTCTTAAACCAGCACCACTGTAATGACCACTAAACCACGTCCATACAAACGGTGTCCATATGTTTCTTGAACACTTCCATAGGTGGCGACTCCATCACTTCTATGGGCAACATGTTTCAACATGTATGACAACCATTTCAATGAAGAATTTTTTTATAATATCCACTCCAAACCTTCCCTGGCACAACTTGAGGCCATTTCCTCCTGTTCTGTCATTTGTTATCTGGGAAAAGAGGCAGACACCTGCATGTCCACAACTTCTTTTCATGTGGCTGTAGACAGTGACAAGGTCCCTCTGAGCCTCCTTTTCTTACAGCTTTTTAAGCACTTTTGGACTACCCCAAGCCTTCTGTCCTCCAACCACCAATACTGATGCTAGTCTATTATGAATGCTGTCTGATGACTTATCTTCTTCAGTCTCTCTCACTAATGAATTAAAAGAACCCAAACTACCCAAACCAACAAAGGCAAAAAACTCATATGACAAAAGAAACAGCAAAGTCTATCAACCAAAAATTTATATTTTTTTCTACAAGATGTGTAAAGTAATACTGCATCAAATGGTTAAAGGAGCAGTGTCTAATTTATTGTTTTTAGAGTTAACACACAGTACAAAGGATCCTGAGGCTCCACCACTCCGCCCTGAAGGAAAGTCTTAGTCTTGCAGTCTGTTGAGCTGGTTGGTTCCTCTCAAAGTATTCAAGTGTTGTTTATTTTCCCATTACCAAGAGCACAGTTTGTGTTTACACAGACAATGGGCTCTCCCCACGAGACCGCTCTCCNCCAAGACAAACATGACATTGTTAAAAAAAAAGATAAAAAAAAAAATTCAAAAATAAGTTCGAACTGGAGTCTTCGCGCCTGACACGTTTTTCCTCTTTTCTGGCTGTCCGCTAGGTGACAGCAGTGAAATCGGACTGAAACAGCCCGCTGTGAACTTGTGGAGAAAACGGCTTTATCCTTTCAGCTAAGCCCTCGCAGGGTAAAGCGGTTGAGAAACTCGCATTATTGGCTGTTTTCCTGGAAATTACAGAGCTCTTTGCTTTTAGGCTTCCAGCCTGCAGGCCTCAATAATTTATGAAAGTACGTCTCTGCATTTTATGCAATGCACTTAAAGCAAATGTACTTGGGCTGGAAAAAAGACAAGTATTGTTGGTTTAATGTGAGTTTCTTCATAATGTCAGCTATTAGTCTTGTAAAATACTCCCCAGCTCTTACTTTTGTAAACTGGATGGGCCTGATCTTTCAGACAGAAAACCCCCATCTGCACTGAAACTACAGGAAGGCAGGAGACTGAGTTCCCTTGTATATTTACAGCTATGTCCAATTTTGTAACAGGGATACTGATTTTATACACATGCATTTAAATGCTGCTACTCTTTTGCTGTTGTCTGCACACCAGATTAAAGCAGTAAGCTTTTTTAGCTTGAATTTTTTAGGTTGAATCTTCAAACAAATTATAGTACAAGCCAGAGTAAAGTCCAAAAAGTTACAGCACACACAAGAATCAGTCATGGACTAGATGAGAAGAAAGGAATTAAATACACTTGTCTGATGACAAATTCATCTTGACATGAGTTAAAGCACTGTAAACCTGCTATAAGTAGGGCACATTCTAGAATTCAGAGAGGACAGTACAAACCTTCTACCTTAGTTCTATTCCTGACTAATCCAAAGCACGTTCTGTGGGACAAGAAGCAGACCTGGTATAACCTCAAGTTTCCAGCTTCTGTGCATCTGTGAGGTTCTCTTTCAAAAGGGAAATCCCTGTCTCAATACTAGTAATAGCTTCTAAAATATGAAATACAGAGGTATAAAGGGTTTGTAGTACCCAGAGTATCTTTTCAGAAAGGAAATAATTACTTAAAATTCTTGTCTCTCTGTTTACTCACTTTTTATTGTGTCATTTTATTTCATGGTTTGATTCTCCTGAATTATTCTGAGGTGTATTAATTTAACTGTCTGTGCACTCTAAACATTTCACTTTGTTCCTTTAATTTACAAAGGTCCTTTTACACACCCTGGTTCTATATTCTAAAAATAGCTACCATAAAA
>VYXD01008262.1:852012-882559 GCA_013397195.1 Hylia prasina | reverse complement strand
AAAAAAAAAAAAAAAGTAATCCTAAATGTGATTTGTGCCAACCCACAGGGAGGCAGGATCCTGTATAGTGTGGATGAGGCTGAGAAAAATATATGTAATTTGATAACAGAATTTTGCTATGAACAGTTATTAAAGTGACTATATGGTGTTTAAGTCCCACATTTGTAGCTCTTCCCTACATAAACAGGGAAGTGGAGCTGTACAGTGTTGTGGTTTAAGAGTTTCTCTAATCAGAGGTCATGTACTGTAAAATTTAAATTCCTGAGTCTCACCAGACATGTAGACTTCTTGCCTGATCAGACTTATGTTAGTGTCATGTCTGTACCAGAAAATACCTCCATATTTACTGCTGTAATCCCACCTAAAGATCCAAGAGGGCTGCAGAGTGGTTTATGCATGCACCACACAGCTCACAGCATTTCACTTGCTCAAACTCAGCACGACAGCCAATTACCTTTATGTGGCTGGCCAAGTTAGAGTGCAGTGACTGTCTGTCATAGTCTTGCACAGTCCAAGAAGGGCTCTTTTTCTTCTCCTCCCAGTCATCCTCCACATGAATATCACTATACAATGGGTTGCTCTTGATTGTGGATTTCAGGGTGATAGGAGTGATGTGTTTCCCCAGGGATCTGTCTATTATTTCTTGACTGACTGTGTTCGAGTCTAAGCCTGGCAGCTCAGTGGCAGTTCTCTTTTCTCTCTGTAAGACACAAACTAGATTAGAACCCAGCTTTCATTTGCATTTCCTACAATACAGGCCCCCTTCCAGAATTATCACTTCTAATGCAACAGAATAATTTTAAAACTACACATGCAACCATTTTTCTCCTTCTGGCAAACTTCTACAGTGTGGGAGACTGCTCACTCTGGACAGATTTCCTCCTTCTGGGGAAAGCAGGTGGGTACAATCTGAACATTAAAGTTTTTTGCAAATGTGAACTGACATTATAATGCTTGCTGCAAGAAAGTCTCTGCCTTAGTGAAACAGTGCTATGGAGAGCTGCAGTAGAACATTATAGTTCTGATGAAAGCCGTGGATGTGCGATGCAAAAGCAAAGATGTAAGGACAAAGCAGAATGATCACAGGGGCAATGGTGTGTAAATGACAACCTCAACTGGAAATGCACCTCTGATAGCAGGGGTGTGACTCACAGTTCTGTTCACACTCTTGAATTCTAGACCCATGTCAGGATGTCATTCAACTGAGGCTCTTCATTCAACTAAGGGCACTGTCAGAATTCACCGGTAATGAAACATCTGAGCAGTCTCCCAAAAACATAAGCTGTTAAATAAAGACCTTTAGAACGTGTGGGTGTCAAGGAAAGAAGAACAGCCCTGGTGGGATCATACTTTTTGAGAAATCACAGGCTGCCTCTTAAAACAGCACTAAGAACCTCTTTAGGGGTCTGTAAAGTAGTACTTTTCAATCTGTAATTGCTTGGCGGAATGCAATCAGATTCTTTAGTCCAAGCTATTCAATACTTGTCACAATCTTCTGTCCCCTGGACTTTCAATTAACCTGTCACCAATCAGTCAGCTACCTAAAAGACCTGCTTTTTTGCAGAGCCTTTGTCTAACACCAACACCTCTCTGATCTCTCAGGATTTTAGAACCAACGCAGAGCAAATTCATCCCTCCTCCTAAGTACTTTTGTCCTTAGGAGCTTTATGTTGTGTCAAGGGGAGCCTTGACCTGATCCAGTGGGCCCTTTCAGGTATGCTGGGAGGGAGCAATCCCCACCCCTCTCTCACTCTCAGAAATCACAAAGCTGTGGGCAGCATCTGTGCACCTTGCAGCAGATTTCCCCGAGTTTTTCACTTTCACTGAGATCTCCAGATTTTAAGGTACCACAGGCTGGATGGACTTCAGCAACAAAAGGGCTAGGGGCATGTCTTGCTTCTCCTTCCACCTTTCTGGTGGGAGCTCAGGGCATCTGACCTGCTGTACACTGGCTTTGGGAACTGCATGGACACTTCATTGTGTCAGTGAAGATCCCTAAGACAATAGCAAACTGCTGCTTGAGTAATTTTCTGCCCTCTTTGTGGGCTGGTGAATCCACTTTCAGTGGAAGTCAGCTGCTGTGTGCCATCACCTACTTCATGTCTGCAGTGTCTGTGTACATGTATAGACTCATATACACTAGACTGAGGCAGGCAGGTGTAGAAGGAAGCATAAGGACTGATTTCCTTCAGAAAGTGAAGGTGGAGAAGAGAAAACAACAGGCTTTGTCTAAGAAACTCTAGGAGTAAGCATCATGCTGGCATTCCTATCACTAAATCTTGCAGAAGTGACTAAGCATGTTTCCCATCAATAATTGCCATTAGTAGGCGGGTGGATCCTCAGTGACCTCCCATCCTTCTGTTAGTTCATAATTTCCACATGTCGTTCCTTAGCCTTTGCGTATCCCCTGATAATATTATTCTCTGCATTGCAGTTACAGCTGGCACTGAAGCCCTCTGGGCTGTACTGGCCAAATTTCAGCTGAGCTGGTGTTTTTAACTGCCTTTTCTTTCTGACTGCATTTTATTTTATTTACTTTATTTCTTATTTAAGATTTGTCATTGACCTTAATGACTCTTCCCTCAGGCTTGCTAAATAGTTGAACTTGGAGAACATTTTGTTGAAGAATGTGAACTGTCTCACCACGGGATGATTGGTCTCCCTAGGCTAAAATGTTGTAAAACGAATGTGACTTGACAGTAATTTTTAAAGCTGTTTTAGATAAAATCGTCCAAAACTTGGAATAGATGGCACGATGCAAAAAATTTGTTCATAAAAACAGTGCTTTGTGGCAAAACTTTTTCCCCTACTGTCTGAAGTACCTTTCTTTTCATGGCCATGAAGAGAGTGTGGTGGCTTAGAGCAGATGTAGAGAGGGAATAGACTGGGAGGGGTAACATGAGAACTGGACTAGAATTTGGGGTAGGATAATTTAACAGTTTGCAGAAATTTTGGAGAACAGACATTGAAGTGGCAAACTAACTGGGAGTACTTGAGTACAGCAGATGCTTGATTGTAAAATTTCTGCAGTAGATATGTCCGACAGACTAGTTAGGGAAAAGAAAGGACAGAAGCTGGAATCACATGCAAACCCCTAAAGTTTTAGCTCTAAGAAATCATACAAACAAATAGGAACAATATTTCACTAAACATATGCATTTCTAGAAGTAGAGAAACATAAGATTAGAAAACAAAAATATGCATGTTAGTATTAATTCCTGCAAAAGCTACTTTTTTACATTTTCTTTTAAGATTCAAAACACCTCGCAACCTTTGTCACGGACTCTGACTCATGCAGCAAACATTCAAAGAAAGAGAAAAGTATTGTAAATTTAGATATCAATATCCATTACAGAATTCATACAATAAACCCTGAATATAAGAAGACAGTGTGAATGAGGGTGGAACAGAACAAATCAAAGGCAATTTATATTATTATTCACTAAATGGAAGGAGCAAACAGAAAATAATCAAAGGAGGAGTAGTTATGAAGAACGCTGAAAACTATAGATGAAATACATTTGTGAAACACATTTAACAAGATGAAAAGTGCTCAGATTTGCAAACACATAACTGTGTTTGATCTACATATAGCTCAAGAGCAAGAACACTATTATAATTGGTTAATAACTCATTTTTCACTGAGAAAAGTGTCCCTCTTTGACAGACCCAGAGAGCTGTCAGGTACAAGTACTAGTATTCTCTGAAAAGCCCAAAGATCTATGGCAGGTCAATGTTAGTTCCATCACTGAGTCAACATGTGCCAACTCCATGTTTCTTTCTTCCTGATTATTTTATAATGCAAATTATGCATACATTACAATACATATAGCTAAAATTATAATTTAGTTTTTATTACTAGGAAACATTTTTATCTCATTTTTATCTTGACTTCATCTTTCTGTTCCCACTGCTATTGCTTTTGATAGCTTTGGAACAACCCAAGAGCCTAACCATTCTTTTCTCAGCCTGGATATGAGAAATCACCCATCAAACCCAGGACATCAACATTTAAGGCTCGACCTTGGTTTCAAGGTCATCTACCTGAAAGAAGAGAAAAATGAGACAGTCAAGCAATTGAGGAAATTTACTTCCTGGAACTCAAGCTTTTCTTTCCTTTCCCTGCAGACAGAACCTGTTGGGCGGTCAAAAAAAGCCTTGAGCTAAGGCCATGGGCAAAAATTTCCCTGGTCAAGGTGAGAGAAATCTCACCCGCAAGGCCTCATGGGAGCTCCCTATGTAGATTAGACTTCAAAGTTCTCCATTCCCCTTGTTACCATTGGTTGCTTTTTGCTGCAATAATTTACATATTCCTAATTCTCTCTCCGGATTGGTTCTCTGCCCTCAGACTCTACCCTTATCCTACCCTTATAAGTTATTGAAACCCCCTGGCCCTTGCCTTTTTTGGTGCACCCTATACTGAGCTCGGTTTGCTGTTTGTTGTTCTGCTTCTTATAAGAGTGGGTCTTTTTCGAGTCACCAGATTGTGCCTGTCTCATTTATTTTGCCACCAAAGGGACTTTCGCCCTCAAAATCCCGCGCTGACACCTGGCCTTCCTATCTGGGTCTGAGCTGTCACAGAACCAGTTTCTCTGCTCCCATGGCCAGCCCCAGTTTCCACCTGATGATGAAAATGATATTCAGGGAAAGTAAGAAATGCTGTTGATGGGCAGCTATATTGTGAAGTTTTGACCAAGGCAGTCCTACAGAAAACTACAGCCACTACATACAACAGGATTTGTTTCATAACAGCTTTCTCAATCTTAATGAAAGTGACTAGCATGGTGGTCATTATATATGTTAGTAGTTTGTTTAATACTATAACCCTCTGTTGTGCAAAATTGTGGAGGACCCTCCCTGAGCTCGTAAAGACATTTTTCTGATGTTGACAACTATTTTGAAGGCAGACAAAAGGTCTGACAGACAAAAAACTGCTAGGGTGTAGCGAAGAATCCCTGTTGTAGGTGTATCAACTGTATAGGTATTGCTAGACGTTTGGAAAATAAAAAAGCTCTTTTGTTATGAAGAATATTAACACTTGAGAGCTTCATTCAACAAATCCCATTTCATAGGAGATGCTGTGGAAAAAGCAATCGGAAAGGCAAGGATTAACCAAAGGTGCAAAAGGAAATATGAAAGACAGTATAGCACACAGCTCACATCAAGGATTCCTGAGAGGCCTGAGCAGGTCCAGACGAGGCCACAAAGATGATCAGATGGTTGGAGCACCTCTCCTATGACAGTTTGAACGAGCTGGGGTTGTTCAGCCTGGGGAAGAGAAGGCTATGGGGAGACCATGTAGCAGCCTTCTAGCATATTCAGATGTCTGACAAGAAAGCTGAAGAGAGAATTTTTACAGAAATAAGACATGGGAAATGGCTTTAAACTGAAAGAGGGCAAATTGGGATTAGCTATAAGGATGACATTCTTCCCTGTGAGGATGGTGATACACTTAAACAGGTTGCCCAGAGAAGCTGTGAATACCCTATCCCAGCCAGGCTGACTGAGGCTTTGAAGACACCTGCTTAAGTGGCAAACATCTCTGACTATGGCAGGGGAATTGGAATTTGGTGACCTGNCCAGACGAGGCCACAAAGATGATCAGATGGTTGGAGCACCTCTCCTATGACAGTTTGAACGAGCTGGGGTTGTTCAGCCTGGGGAAGAGAAGGCTATGGGGAGACCATGTAGCAGCCTTCTAGCATATTCAGATGTCTGACAAGAAAGCTGAAGAGAGAATTTTTACAGAAATAAGACATGGGAAATGGCTTTAAACTGAAAGAGGGCAAATTGGGATTAGCTATAAGGATGACATTCTTCCCTGTGAGGATGGTGATACACTTAAACAGGTTGCCCAGAGAAGCTGTGAATACCCTATCCCAGCCAGGCTGACTGAGGCTTTGAAGACACCTGCTTAAGTGGCAAACATCTCTGACTATGGCAGGGGAATTGGAATTTGGTGACCTGTAATGTCCCTTCCAACTCAAACCTTCATATGATTCTAGGAATGAAACTTTTCTTAAGGAAGGAAATGAAGGGGGATCTGGATTCCTTGTCAGAGACTTGAAGGCATCAGGTACTGCAAAACTGAAAAGTCACCTGACATGGACAGGAAAGAGATCAGTAGATGGTTATAAACACTTCAGCCAAAGTGACAGGGATATTTAGAGAAAAGCAAATATTCATATGGACTATTTTAATTGTGCATCATTGAGACTACTTGTTCTAATGAAGACTACTTGTTTAGTTAAAAAAGGTGTTTTATTTGTCATTGGTAATACAGTTCTACAGGGCTGTGAGTGCATTATATAAAAACTTTTGTACAGTCTCAGACCAAAGCTCCTGCCAACCTTGCAGCTGGCTCTTATTGTGGCCAGTTGCAGATGTCTGGGGAAGAATAAGGGAGAGTGGAAATACATAATGCACATATGAGCCAGGGAACAAAGAAGTGACTCTAACCCAGCACCTAACTTATAGGTTTTAAAAAACCCTCTTGTCCTGAGAAACGAGCAAAGACAGGACACAGGCGTTAACTCATATGTAAGGCCAAAAAACCACCATGCCAAGAAGTAGCATGCTGCTAAGACTGAATGCTCTCTGCTGTCTTCCAAAAATAGGGGGGAAAGGGAAACATAAAGAAGAAAGAGAAGTCTGAGAATTGCAGAAAACTAGCAGGTTGAACTACAGGGGAGACATGCATGAGAAACAGATATGGAGGATTAATTGTCGGGTATGTGCTGGGCGTTAAAATATATTGTGGGGCAGAGAGTCCAGCAGCACTGGAAATGGGCAGGGTGAGCAGGATGCAGTCAGCAGTGATCCATTTGCAGGAGAACGTCTGTGCTTTTTATGTTGCTTTTCACAAAGATGGGCCAAAATTCCTGGACTACTTTATGGTTTGTTTTAGTCAAAGTAGACGATGAAAGTACATGCTAGGCAGAGAAGCTCTTTAGTTTGCTTAATACCAAAGAGGAAAATAAGAAGAAAGACCAGCAGCTTTTTGTGATTACATGAAGCTGCTTTTTATAATGCAAACAAATTTTAAAACTTATAGGTGGAGAAAACACATAAGCACTTCAGTGCATCTGAATTTGAGTGATCTCATAATAAAGGTTTGGAACAGACCACAAACATACCACTGAGCAGTCACTTTGTATAGGAAGCCCTGAATAGTATTTGTTTCTTAAAAGAATATTAACTTCTAAAGAGGGAATTTAGGCTACTCTCAAGGTTTAATGACTTTAGGAATCTTTAGATCATGCACACATGTTCTGAAATTAATTCTTTCTCCCTCTCCTGCCCCCCTTTTCCCATTTGTGAATTAACTAATCCTTAACCCCATTATCTCTCTCATCTTAAAGTGAAATATGTTCATTAGTTCTCCACTGTGACATCATGTTTCTTCTAATGTCTGGAACTCATCGGTACTTTTCCCTTTTTTTTGATTGCTAGCAAAAGGGGAAAAAGAAGGCTAGCTCCTAAGGGAGAGAGAATGGCACAATGCATTTTATCTGGACAGCTTGGTTCACTAATGACTACACTTAAAAGTATAGATTGTCTTCTAGCTTTAACACTTATAAAATATACCACTTTGCAAACTCCATTTTTGGAGGCATGGTAAGTACAGACATTTCCTTTGAAACAGCCATCCTGGGGCTGGGACACGGAGTTCCAGGAAAACCTTCTCGCTGGTGGCAAAAAAAGCAGCGCACAAGTCAAAAAGCACAGGGCTCCCTACACATTTTTAATCCTCCCGCAGCTCTGCAGCTCTGGCTCGGTGACAGTGCGTCCTGATTGACAACAATGGGGAGAAGGATCCCTGCTGCTGCGGAGGCTCTGTGTGTGGCTGCCTCCCTCCCGCACAAAAGAGTGGCTTAGGTGGGGGGAGAGGGAGAGGCCAGCATTGCGCCATACCCTTTGGTTTGGGATCCTTCAGGCTCCGTCCCTCGATTAGGGCTGTTTGCATGGGGCACCACGGGCGACCGCGTGGTCCCCGCCCCAGCTCTCCTTGGAGGGTCGCCAGCAAAGATTATACAACTCGAACAGAGTGGCTGGAGGCAGTGGAGGAGGCAGAGGGAAGGTTGTCTGGGGTAGGGAAGATGATAGGGAAAGTAAAGGGGGGAGCATGAAGCGGGCGTCACGGGGGTAGGACTTCTGCAATTCGAAGAGGACTGGAATGGACTCTGGGAGGGGGCAAAGGGGTTTAGAGAGCTGATTGGGAGAAATGTGTGAAAAAGGGAGAAATGCAACCGGAAATAGCTGTGGGAGACTTTCAGCATCATTCTCCTCCCTTCCCCCAGGTTCAAGCTTTTTTGGCTCTTACTCCTCATTCCCCGGGGGATCAGACCCCCACCCTAAGGATCCTGAGAATGTAGACCCTTCTCCATAACCCCCCTCACCCCCCAACCACTTATATATGTCTCTATTGCTTGACAAGAACCAGACCTTGGAGCTTTTGCTCATGCTGAGGGTGGGGAAAGGCAACGGGCTCCCCGGGCAGCAGGGAAGGAGCACTGTGGAGCAGCAAGTGGGGCCCAGAGGGGTGTGAGCTGATGCAGCTGCACTGCTGCTGATCCAGACGTGAACTTCTCCTCCATCAGCTCCAGGGCCTCTGCTAGGCAGTGCACATTTACATTTTTATCAGGAAACTGCTGCTACCTCTATTTAATAACCTGGATTAATGCAGTCAGCATGTTTCACACCTTCGACAATTGTCTTTCAGTATAACAAAGGAGGTCAAAGTTGAATGAGAAAAAAAAGAAAAAGAAAAAGAAAAAGAAAAAGGAAGGGATGGTGAACTATGTAAATACATGTGTTTGTAGCAAGAATCTCTAATGTCCCTCTAATGCGCTTTTTCATCAAGTTTAAAGGGATATATATGACATTACTTTCAGTTTTAAATCTGGGGCTTTTCTTACTTCTTCAGAGAGCACATTCCATGCACACCTTTAGTACAATTAAGTGATATTTGACTTCAGTAGACTTCCAGGAAAATGCAATGAAAATGTTACAAAGAGCAGTGGAAAGCCAAATACACTGAAATAAAGACAGTGGACCACCCCCCTGAAGAGGAACTCTTCCATGGAGCCTGATCATTGCTGAGGTCAATGGGAAAATATACAGGAATATTAACAATGCCAAATAAGATATGCAGGAATATGAAACTACAGCTGATGTGTCACCATTACGTAATTTTTCTCCTGATCCTTAAAACAAGGTAGAAGAATCAGGAAAATGTCAGCCTCCTTTAGACCTTACCTGTAAATAGATCCTGTTGTGCCACCGCTGCACTCCAGGTAAAGCTGCTTCTGGGAATTTTGTCCAGTTGGCTGGCAAAAAGGCAGAGCTCTTCACTAAAGATTTAACCTCTAGTTGCAGGAATTTATCAGGATGGTTATTGTTTGGCAAAACGGAGAGGTCCATGTTTCTGTGCTGTAGACTAATAATGAAAACAGCCCCAGCTTCTGCTTCCTGACTGTGCATGCTCTTTCTATTATTAATGACATGAAGAAGGATACAACAGTTTCCTGAAACTGTATATGACCCCTGTTTGGTATCAGGCTCACTTATATCATCTACCAATGATAAAAGATTGTTTAAGAAGTGGCAGAGCAGACGGGACAAGTTTCTGTGAGTGCCTGGCTTAAGTTTTCAGGTTCAAGGTCTATTTTGATAGATACATGTGTGCTTATTAAAACTGAGTACCAGTGAGTATAAGACACTTAAATGCATACCAGCACTTCCTCAAGTTATCTGCCAAAAATGTCAAGCCTACAATACTTCAAAGTAACATTTTTTCCCCCCAAGAAAATTAGAAGCAGCTTCCAGTCGAAGCAAGTCCTCCTTTTCTGCAGCAGTACCAAGAGGCTCCATTGTGCTATGTGGGTTGGTACCATATACCACAACAGCTGTGACATGCAGTTTTTTAGGGTCAGGGATTTCTTTCACAGTAAATTCTTCTTGACCCTGAGAAATATTAGATTGTTTCAAGTAATTGATAACAGAAGTTTTCAGGGAATTGGTTCTGCTCCCATTCAAATGAGTGGAAAAATTCACTGTTACTGACTTGAATGGTATGGTCTCAGTCCCACCACTTTTATTATTTTATTTTGAGATTTGATATTTTCATCATCATTTTATGAACCTTAAGTCCTTTTGACTTTCAGCTGATGAAATTCCCCTTCTCATTATGGCCTCTATGCACATCTAGCAAAAGTAGCCTTTTCTTATTTTAACCTTTTCTTAAAATATGTATGTTTTTCTAGGCTATGCTTCATTTTGATGAAATTGCCACAGAGAATAAGCTTTTGAAAGTTTGTTACTTTAAATTCAGGAAAAGCTATTTTGAATCAGATTTGTGCTGAGAATTATAGCATCACAAAAAATTTAACTCTGTACTAAGATCATAGACTCAAACCAATCTATTTCCCACAGAGAAAATAGTTGAAACATACAAACAAAATAAAAATAGGGAAGCATTTTTTAAATCCTAAAGTAAAAATGAATAGTTGGATATAAATATAAGTTAACTCCCTTATTTACTTAGAAAGCTCATGTTTCCTTGCATGTAATTACTGGAGATTATTTTACAGCATTATCTGTTTAAAATTATTAATATGGCACCTTTTCAAGATGCTCAAACAAGAATCTGTGAGGAGCCAGAAGAGACAGTAGTGACTGTGTTTCTGAGGGGATGTACATGCTTTTGGGGAACCTGGTGATAAATTTGCAGCCATGTCTTCCCAGTCTAATGAAGCTGTGAAACACTAATACACTGCCTGTTTGAGTTTACATACCAACACTGCTCCATTAGATGTAAGAATATAAAAGACATCTTACTAAGTCAGACCTCTCCCAATCCCAAGATCTATCACTTTGTTTGAAAAGGGCAAAAGCAAGATGCTGTTCAGGGAGACAGTGTACACCTGGCTACTTTTCTGCAGTTTATTCTTTTACTCCCTCAGAAACCACTCAATTTTTATTTATGCTGAGGTATCTCTTTCCCAGGCGTTTTATTATCAAGTTATAGATTGTTGATAAAGTTGCCTAACTGCTTTTCAATTCTTCTGACAGTACCTCCTCCAGAAGCAAGCTTCAGAACCTCATGACCATCTGCCTAAATTGCTTACTTTTATGTCTTTTAAATTAATTTCCATATTAGCCATATCAAGGATGCCCTCTTTGCAGTACTGCAGGGGTTTAAGAAGAGCACCCCTTGCAGCTTATCCATCACCTTCTGGAATTTTTTTAACTATAGTTATCCCAGTCTCTTTCTTTTTAATCTGAAATATCAACCTTTTTAATCTCGTAAAATACCTAGCCTATCACTTTGCTAAAATATTTCCCATTTTCAATGCATTAAACTGTATTTCCACTACATTGTTCATAAGAATACAGCAACCAAAAATTACATATATTACATATAGATTACATACAATGGTCATGCTGTGGTTACATGAGTTCTAAAAATGGGAAAAACTGAGTCTTCTGACAACATCCATCAGGTTTTGGTGCTTTTTTTCTCTGCTATTCTCACAGTAATTAGTAACTCTCATAAGGCTAGTAACTTCAGGTCTGTGACTGCCAGTGGCAAATTCAGTATCTCATAGGAATGGCTCAGGCTATTTTCAGAGTTATAATACTTTACAATTACCTACATCAAAGTTTTTCAGTTAATGTCTTGTCTAATCACTCAATTTTGTGTTTCTTGCCAAGTGAGGCAAGAGTTAACCAGAAGAACTTAATGTCGCCCACATAGATGGAGAACTCAGTTTTTACTCTTCCTCATGCCGTGGATGAAAATGCCAAAACACCTTACCCTGCAGGGAACCATACTGCTGACTTCTCTGCATCCTGAAAGATGACCATTTTGCTTCCAATCCTTTAATCATCTTTCAAGCCATAAAGATTGTTTCTGTAGTCCTGTGTGAATGCAGTTTCTTGACTATCCTGTAATACTGAACTTCATCAGAGATTGCTGTGTCTAGCAGATCCTCTTTGCTCCATTTGCAACTGAAGCTATGCTGACTCTCACCCAAGAGCACATGCTTATCCTGGTTCTCGGGGATCTTACTTTTTTCTCATTGGCTACTATGGCAAGACTCCCTAATCTGTACTCAAGGGGTTGCCTTTTCCATAGGCAGGAATTATACTGCAGTCTTCCAGTCCTCTGGCAGACTGACTGCAACAACAGCTTGGGCACCATGGCAAGTGGCTCTGATACCAACTTCCTTATTGTGTTCTTCCAATATTCTCAGGTGACTGGAATCCTAGATACTGTTTGCATCTAACATATTTATTTGGTCATACTTTCCTGTGTATTTCCTTCACCTTGATCCAACTTCTCTGACATCTCTGCTACAAGGAAATCTGCAACATTTCATCTAGAAAAGCCAACACAAGTAATTCACTGAACTTCTCTTTCATTCCTTTCACTCCTGAGGCTCCCTTTCATACATGTGCTGTCAGATGGCCCCACTATCTCTCCATTTGGTTTTCTGGTTTGGATGTATTTAAAGTTCCCTATTAGTTTGCACATCCTTTTTACAGACCTCTTTATTTCTGAGTGCTTCTAATTTTTTTATAATTGATTATGGTTAGGTTTTAGGGCCTCCATTGGTCTCATGATGCAGGCAAGCTTTCTATTTTTAGTGTATTTTTCGAATATGCATATGCTTTTCTGTCACTGAAGAAGATAATGAAAACTGAACGGAAAAAAATCCTGAAACAACACAAAATGTAACCCACTTCCTCCAGAACAAAGCAGCAATTTCCCTTCATAATAAATGACAATGCAATTAAAATATGGGTATTTCTTTAAGAGAGTTATGAGAAGTGGTAGCTGTGGTGACTTTTGGTCACTACTCTAGCTGGCCAGCACATATGTGGGAGGAGGAGGTAAACCTGCTGTGCACCAGCCTAGCACAATCCTTGTGTACCACTTAAATCCTACTTAATCCAACAAAATAGGGTCTAAGTGGTATTTAATTAGCAGAGGCCTACTCTAGCCCTTAGGAGCTAAAAGTGAATTTCACCTTTATGTGCCAGCTGAAATTGAATGATTTGACACTCATTTGTTGAAATGTTACATATTCATCAGGCTGGAAGGAAACATGTTTTCCTTCCAAAATTGTTCTTCCTTCCAGAATTGCAGAGGGGTTGTTCTTGAAGAAGAAAGCACAAATGTCAAAACAACAACAACAACAAAAACCAAACCAATTAGTTAACTCTGGACTGTCTATACTTGCATAAAGCTATGGCTTTCCTGAACACAGTGGGAAAGGGCTGCCTGCTGCCACCCAGATCTATGGAAAACTCTGCAAGGCTGGCACATGCCTGCTCTCCCCCACAGCTTGCTTGCTGTGGGGAGAGCCATATCTTGGGCACATTTTCAGAACATTCTTATAATCTTCTGACCAAAGAGGTATTTCAGTCTGTACTGCTCCTCTGAATGACATTAGAATATATTGAAGCAGCAAAATAGACTTGCTTTCAAATTCAGAGGTGTATTTGCTATTTAGACACAAAATCACTTCAAAATGATTCACACACATTAATAGTTTTGTACTACAGATGCTAAAGGAATCAGAACCAGACTTTCACCACTGTAACATACTAATTTCACTCATTACATTTAAAAAAATGTCATTTTAGACCACAACTTTCCATCCCTGTCTCCCAATGAAAAGTATTTCCCTTTTATGATCTTCTTATAGAGGTGACAGGAGGATGATTTTAGCAGTCACTTATCTTGGACAGATACAGGCAGAGTTAAAACACACTTTTTAAATTCTGTGATTAAGATTACATTCTTGTTAATGAAATATTCAAAGTCAGCAGAGCACAAACATTTAGATCTGTGAGGGTATCACTGGCTGATAAAAAATTTTCCTCTGGTGCCTAGTCAGGAGGCATCTTTTCTTTTGCTTGATTTTCAATTGTTACTCAGCAGTATTGTTATTGTGCAGCAGTATTACCAAGATGTGGTGCTAAGTATGAAGAAAATTTAAAATAATAATTGCTTCTTTTGCCTGCCAACTACAATAATTCTATTAGACTTTCACATATGCATCTATGACATTAAGAAGTTATGCCCCAGAGCAACTGAATTTCCTGTGCATTGAAACTTTTTAATTATGCAAAATATAACATTCCATGATGTCAACATTATGTTTCTTTTTTTTACTTTTCAAAATCAGAAGGTATTTTATTTAAAATCATATACTAGCTCCTCATTAAAGTTGCGGTTTTCAAATGTAGAGCAGTAAGATGCCAAACCAAAGATTTTGATAGAACAGTTATTTGAAACAAAGATGTTGATTTCAAGGGGAGTTAAGACTGCATCTAAGTATTCTTCCTGGACAGAATCACAGGCCTGACTGGGGGGCTCAGTTTGTTGTCTGTGGATATCTGTGGTTATCTCTCTGTGGAAATATCACTTCTATACACTAGACTCTTTGCAGAGAAGGAAAAGCAACAGTCACTTAAATAATGCTGCATTCCCTTTTTGCTTTGAGTAGAAAATATGCTTTTCTGGCTTATTTCTCCAGCTGTCTTGCCTTCAGGTTTTGGTCTTCAACATATTTTCAGAACATACTTAAAAGGCTTGCATCACAAAATGGGGAGCAGAAGACCTACTGCTGTCCACTTGCCAAGCTCATACCTGCCTCTCCACAGAATTCTCAACTTGCCATATATATCAAGACTCACAGAGTGACATGTCTATCTGCAGCTGCAGAGTGGTGCCTAAGTCAAGAGGCAGAAGGCACTCATACTGTAGCTGTACCTGCTGCGATGCAGGTACAGGGCTCGATGGATTTAATCTACCAGACACAGACACACAAAGAAGGAAAAATTCAAATAACAAAAGGAGCTTTACTTTTTATTGAAAATGTAAAAATCATGTGAATCATGTACAATATTTTCTCATAAGGAAAATCTTAGTTGTTTCATAATGTTTCACAAAATCGTAAAACATTTAATTTTTATAAAGATTTTTTCATTAGACAAAGATAAAACTAAAGTAGTATTACAAAGCTATTTTCTAAATCACCAACAGAGAACTGAGAATTTTTAACAGATTGATTCATAAAAGTGGCAGGAGAAAGGACTCTTCCATTTGTAAATCTGCAAAAGGACACACAAAGGTATAGAGGGGCATGGGTTTTTTGTTTCAAAACTTTAAAAATTAAGTGACATGTTAAAACACTACAGACGTGGATTCATAGGATGGTACAAGTTCTAGGACTGCATTTCTCTACACTACCTCAAACAGTGCAACAGTGATTCAGTGTAAATCTCTACAGTGTTTCATTGATTTAATACTTGTGTTCAAGTATGTGTCCATGAGAATGATCAAAATCTCTACTTAGCTATTTTAATTTTCTTGTTTATAATATAAGTTACAGTAGAATATCCCCTTCAGTATGTTTCTAAATCAAATGAACTAATTTCACAATACATTCTGTAATAAACTGTTTAATAATGTTAGCTTGTTCACTTTGACATCTGTTGCAAAAAACACAAGATCATTCTGACTCCAAATGCCGAAAATATAATAAAATTAAAAAGGACTTTATTTCCATATACAACAAAACTATTTAGCTAAATTAAAATAAATTCAAGATAACATGACTTTTTTTTTTTGCAACAGATGACCTTATTGAAAATAAACATTTAAAATACTAGTTACTATTTTTTAAAAATTCTGATAAATGTATCCAAAAGTGTTCATATAAAAATCAATTATGAAAATGTCAGAAGATAAAACATGTTGGCTGTCTAACCAAAACCATTAACAATGTCTGGCAGGCAAAAATAAATTAATTTGATTAAATTATATGTCATCTGATAATATTTGGTCTGAAAAAGCCTGTGTGGGTGTGTGTGTTTATAAATAATAAGGTTGCAAAGAGCTGAGAGCCAGCCAGCCTGACAGAGGTCAACTCTTCTGTTGCATTTTTTGCGCATAAAAGTCCCTGCACGTCTCGCAGCATCGCTGATACCACCTCATGTCTTGACAGAGGTTCTTCTCTCTTATCACTCTGCAGTACACAGGCCACTGGTCTCCTAGGCACTTGAATGTTAAAGCAGCTGTGAAACAACAACAGCAAAATCAAATATACATTACTGTTGCCTTTACTAGTGAAGAATCACACAGCAAAAGAGACAAGGACATAAGACGTGTATCTGGGGAAGAGAAAGTGTTATAGATGTAGATATTTAACAAAAGAAGGAATTCCTCTCATCCTCCTGTTGTCAATATTCAACATCAAAATTTTTTAAGGCCCGCATTATTTACAAGATGGATTAAGTTGCACTGAACTTAATTAGTTTAATATTATGCAGTTGTCTTCTCACGAGTAAGTGGAGCTCATTTTTCTGCCTTGTTTCACTTATGAAAACCTCTTAGCTTATCATAGAAGGACCGTGGTACTAGAGGTGGAACTTTTCACATTAAATCCTACTTCATCCAACAAAATAGGCTCTAAGTGGTATTTAATTAGCAGAGGCCAACTCTAGCCTCTCTCTATATATATACTCTCTATATATCAAGTACAACTAAACACTTGCATATGTAGTATGAAGTGCATACATGGAATTAAAATGGGAACCCTGTGAAAAACAGGGCACAAGAACAAGATATTGTCCAAAACGCATCACAAACACTGAGAAAGAAGTCAATCTCAGATTTGAGTTAACCTTCAATGCTAAACAAAGAGAAATTTGTAAGAGCTGGTGGCACAATCCCCATCAGCTTTCACTATCCCTATTTCCCAAATCAAAAGATCTCTACTACATGATATGAATGGAATCAGAGGCCAAAATTATCAATATTGAAGAGAAGCATTGCATTATGTATTTTGGAGATGTTAAGGTGTCTACTGGATTGGATTCTGACCCCATGCTACAATGACTTGTATATTACTAATATCAGTGCTACATAATCTGTGCCATGAGGACAACATAGCCAGATCTTTTTTTTTTTTTGCACTTCACATTAAGTCAAATTTTAATTGACACTGTATTTTTTTGTGTGATTCTTTCCGATTCACTTGACTCTGTGACACAGAACTGCTTATAAAACCTCACCAGAGAAAAATCATCAATGATGGGGAGATGACATCTCACTTCTGAGAGACCAGCTGAACAAAGAAAGATAAAGTACAAAGGGGAGGAACCTTCAAACAGTGAAATAGCAAGGAGAGGGTTGTAAGCAACAGCAAATTGAAATAGTGACTACTGCACAGAAATGTTCAAAGTTTAAAAACCTCAAAGAGAAATACCCTTCACTGGCTTAAAGGAAGTATTGCACTCAGTTTGAAATGCTAGTGTTTTCCACACAGGAGCAATCTACTGGACAGGAAGGTTTATCTTAACAAGGGCTCTGGAAAATCAGCTGGAGAGGGTTTGCTGTCTTACAGCACCTTTGAATATTCCTATCATGCTCAAGATAGATATATGAATGATTAGGGGAACTAATGGTAATCATCATCAACAATGCACTAGGAAACAAGAACTACCAGAATTATCAGTTCTGTAGTTATTCAATAACATAATTCCTTTAAGAACAGAAGAGACCTGAGTTTTGCCGGATACAGCAAATCTCCAGAGTAATTTTCCTTCACACATCCTAATACATCAGGCATAGATGTAGATATTTGAACTAAAGACAAGTGGAAAGAGCTGTTTCTATTTCAAGAACAAGTAAGGGCCTCCTTGATCTCACAAATATCAAGAGAACACAGTTTGAAGAATTTTTAAACACAAAAGAAGGTATTTTCTTACTTTAGAAAGGTTTAATAAAATTGACTGGCTGAATATATATACCATACATATTTATAGTCTCTAATAAAAATGTATTTTCATATGAGATGTTTTGTTCCTTTAATGTCATACAGTCTCACAATAAGATCCTTCCTTGGATAACAACACCATTCTTAGTTACAGTGTCTGAAATACATACTCAAAACCTGAGGCAGGAAGATCAGTCTCTGCATAGAATTTAAATCTCCTGAATACCTCCTGAGTCCTAGACTTCTGTTTCTAAACTGGGATCATCATTACTGTATGGAGAGAAAAAACTGAAAACAGATTTGTCATTTTTGACTGCTTACCTAACCTGGGCGATGTTATTGTGTTAACATTAATTTTCTCATTGCAGGGATGGAGATGACAGGGTCTATAGGCTGCAGGCTTTTCTGAAGAAAAGCATTCACTGCCATGCCTTCCTGTGATCTTGTGCATGCACTGGATGACTCGAGACTGCATTCCTTTGCCACAGGTGACAGAGCACTGGAACACACAGAAGACACATTCATTGGAAAGGTACTTTTGCTGGCAATTATGAACATGAAAATACAGTCCATGTGAAGTCAGAGGTTGCGTCTTCAAATGTCAGCATTCCAAGATTCCTGAATTCTATTCCATTAGCTAGATGAAAATCAATTTAAAAAGTACAAATGAATTAGCAGTATTAATTGAAGGACTCATTCCAGCATCCTGTTGATGTCCAAGTCCATTTTTTAGAGCTTGTGATGAAACTCAAATACAGCAGTAAGCCTGAAGGAAGCAAAGATTATTTCTTGCATCAATATACTTACTTATTCTTATTAGAGGTTAAAGTGATGGAAAAAACATTCACAGATAATAGCAGAGAGAAGATATTTTAATAAAGTCATAAATTAAGCATAGAAAAAGTGCTCTTTCTGCTGAGCAGTGTATGCCTCCTGTCTTTGCATCACAACTTCATGTTTTCACGTGTCTCACAAATAAAACACACAGTGTGAGACATGATGCCTGTACTTTAATTAAGCTTGCCATCTTGTTGCCACAGAGAATGAGGTAAGAAAATAAAACTGAGTACTATAACAATGGTAACATTCTACTTCTATGACAGTAACATAACAGAGTGAAAATTTGAACAGTGCTGTACAGATGCTTAAAAAACCTATTCCAAACAAAAAAAAACCCCACCAAAACAAAGCATGCTTTCGCCTTTTCAACTTTTTTGAACAAGATTTCATAGGACATGAATTATTTTTCTGTCCCTTTGACACACATGCTATTGCTTTAACTACAGATCTATTAAAAATTACATATTGGAATTTTCTGCTAGCCTCTAATGATTTTGACTCCAGTACCCAGAAATTTCACCAAGTTTTACAGAAATGTTCCACAGAAAACATCTTCAAATACTAATGAATTTCTTGTAATGAATAATGTAAGAGCTCAGGCTGCAAATTTTGCCACATAATCCTGAAAATGGTTTTCTAAATAATTTTCATAACATAAATGTTCTGAATATATTTCCTTGAGAGGCTTCAAGAAGCAGATGAAAAAAATCTGAAATGAGACAGACAAGGAGAAGGTGCTATAACAAAAAATGTTTCCCAGCCATCCTGTCTCGAGATGGAGATGGAGAAGTATAGTTTTCTGCAAAGGATGAATAAACTTTGACTACAGGAAACACTAAACAAGTTTTTACCCTTTGGTTTGGTTATCTATGTGCATTTAAGTGACCTTTTGAACACTTGGAAGAAAGATTCACGTTTGCTAAATGGGAAATACAGAGCTTGAGCCTCAATATGTGCAGTAAAAGAAGCGAGACTCCTGTCTTTTGGACTCATAAGACTCCAAGAGTGGTACAAGAGACTGGGATATACACTTGGATGTTTTCGCAAGGGACTGAACTTGTAACCACACAAAATCAAACACTGGCGTTTTATAAAGGCAGCAAGTGGAGGTGATTCTGCTCCTGTTCTCAGTGAGTCAATATAGAACGGTATCTTGCTGAGTTATCAGATACAGTCTGCATGAGCCAAGGCATGTAAAGATATTAAACTGCAGATACATAGTTGTCTATTCAGTATGAACCACAGTTTAATACATGAACAAATTTACAGGAGGTAAATCAGTTAGTACTGAAGTATTTTCAAATACTTCATGCCTTTATACCAAACTTTATACCTACTATACTGCTGTAAAATTGCATGAGAAAAGCTTCTCAACAGAACTCCTTTTCTTGAATTCTCAGCCTTTTCTCTATGCATATAAAAATTATCTGAGTTCCTATAACGGCCGACACTATGTACATGGTCAACATGTAAAATCACGTGTACACATACACAAATTTTATCCCAAATAGCAGATGGAACATAGATTTTGATTTTGCCAAAATTCTGACCACTCCTTAAATTCCTGTCATCATAATTTCAGAGATATTTATTTTCAGAATATTTAATGAAATTAAAATTGAGACAACAGAATAGCAAAATCAAAAAAGGCAAATAAAAAGATAAAAGTAAAACTACAACACAGAGAGAAAATAAATATGAGAGTAAAGGGAAAATTAAGGTGATATGATGAACCTAATATGTTGAAAATGTCAAATAAGGAAAGATAATCTTTAGATGTTATCATGGTGATCTTAATTTAGAGTAATATTGCAGTATTACATTTTTTTCCCTTCAAAGATTGGCATGTTTGTCAACCAAAGTTAGAGTATGTGTGAGTGTGTGGTATTCCTTTTGTCAGCTACACAGAAGGAGGACATGGGCAGGTGGACCAAGTACATAATATCTCCAAAATTAATTTATCTGCCCTTAGGTTATCCTAGAGTGAGTAGGTGCACCTGGAATACTGGAGAGGAGAATGAGATTTGAAAAACAATGGTCTTTTTGCTAACAAAATGGGCTGCAGTGGTTTGCATGCTAATTGATAATGCCAAATGATTCATGTAGGCAGATGCCTTTGTGGAGAGCACTCTGGCAGCAGTCACGTCTTCTCTACATCAAATGAGCTGTCGCCTGAAAGTTTGTTGTGACGGAAACTGGCACAACACGCAACAGACAGACAGATCTCTCAGCTAATCAGTGTTAGGTGCTGAATTTCTATGCAGAATCTGGCAAGATTTTGTCATTAAAATCTTAATTGGTGAATTACGATCCTTTAAATAACTGAGCCTCCACTGGCCTTGGTGAGATATTTCGGAGCATTATGAATCATCGCAATGTAGTTTGTCATCCCAAGATGTAGAGATCTTGCAAATAATTAATTTTAGTCTTGCTTGACCTACTTATTAATATCACAGCTTTAGAAAGGATGATGTCAAAGGATGATTAAATGATTCAGTTCATATAGGAAATACGTGGCAAAGCAGGAAATAAAGAAATTTGTGCTCTATGTTCTTTTATTTTCACAGAAATGTACTAAATTTGAACAGTGAATTTATTCTTATTTTTTAGAATATGGGAACTCATTAAGTCTTGTAAGATGTTTGGGGAACGTTGAGAAGAAGCAGGGCTACCTCAGTGATTAGTTCGGTTTTAAACCCAGCCTAGTCAGTATGTAAGTAAAGCAAGATTTTTCCAAATGCTTAGGGTTTTGAAATCAATGAGGGATTTGATAGGCATGCTGTGCTCTTCTGTGTTCACACAGCAGCAGCAGCAGCACTATCTGACTTCAAATCTACTGACTGGAACCCAGAAAAAAGTATTTTTACATAAAAGCTCATATTAGCTGTTAGCAATATTAGCTCATATTCAAAGTAATATGAAATAGTATGAAATAGGGAAAGCATTAGGCATTTAGCAGTGCACTTGCTAGCTACACAGACAAACAGTGAGGTTTCTGTGTCCATGAAGTGGTTTTAAACATGAGTTTGTCCTGCAAATACATCAGCCAACTGCTGCTATAACTGAGAGCAGTCACTGAATAAAAGTAATTTATATCTTCTTTATCCTGAAAGATTTGGCAGACTTGTTCTGATTTCACTAGGAAACACCTCACCTTCTGCAGATCAGCTAGATGCACCTTCAGAGAACAGCTCTGACCCTCATTTTGACACACATTTTACTGTATATGCACATGTACATTCAAGGTGAAGCAGACTCTTCCAAAACTGCCTCCCAAACTTGCCTCACCTTTGGATTTCTCTCACTGCAAATATTCAATCTGAGCTAAATATCTTTCACTGGATGTGCAGCTGTGACATTTTAAGTAGTGCTCATGGTATGTAGTTGAAGCTGTATAGTTCTGCATATTTCTGACTTTCAATGTTTAAAACTCTCACAAAGCTTTCAATTTTAAAGAAATAAAAAATATTTTCATTTTTACACATGAATCAGTGAATTTGATCAGAAATAAATTTATCTGTCAAAACTGCTTGTCTTTTTTTGTGTGTTTTTATATATATAAGATTTACAGAAATGCCCACTCCCAAGCATTATGTAGCAGTTGCATTAATTTAGCAGGTTTCAGGGTAAGCCTCACAGCTTTTATTATTAGTGAATGAAGAATACATTTCTATAGTTCTTCTTCTCACCCACTCTATCTCCCATAGGTCAGCCTTGCACATGCAATACTTTATTTTTGTGAATTGCATTTCACTTCTCACTGTTCAGATGACCTACACTTTAAGGCCATGTAGCTGATTAGCAAAAATTCCTTGTAGTACAACTGTATTTGTAGGTTTAGACTAAATGTTCTAGTACACAGCCAGAGGGGGGTTTTTATGTGGCTGTTAATCTGTGCATCTTGGACACGGTCCAAAAGGTACTGTAAAACCATTCAAGCAGCAAGACATGTAAAACATTCCTGTTAAGATTACAAAAAAAAAAAAAAAAAAAAATCCATGTAAAGATAGTCAACAGCTTTTTTTTCTAAATTTTTTTTTTTCTTAAAAAAAAAATCTTACCACCCTGTTTGAATTTTGTCCTACTTTTGAACTTCTTTTAGACATAATTTCAAGGACAGAAAGCTAGGTGTTAAATATAACAATCCTTACACTTGGCATGCACACTCACTACCCAAGATTCCTTCTTTCTGTTCCCTGCCAAAGATATATATTCTGGAGAGAATACATATTCCCAAGGCCAACAGCTGAGGAAGTTGCTGTAATGTGTTAGCTGGTTCCAGCTGGCCTTCATGAGAAGTAGGAATTCCTAAATTAAGGGAAAAATTGTCACTGGCAGATAGTAACGGTCAAAATGCATCTTTCTGCCAAGACAACAGGCAATCACTGAAGAGGCTGATACAATCCACAATGAAAAAGCCAATCTGTGACAGTAACAGTATTAACAGAATTCACTTGGACAACTTATTTTCGAGAATAAGTAGACTGCTCAATAAAAGATTTTACAAGTCTAAGTAGCATTCAAAGCAGAGGCTGACGTGCTCCTAAGGAAACTCAGTGATGAGTTTTACTGGAAATTATTAGCAGAGCATTCCTAATCATTTATGTATAGGTTCATCAGTTCCAGCTTTTAAGCAGTTTCAACCTTTTCATGGAGTGTGAAACAAGAACAGCAAGCAATCAGACTTTAGCAGCAGGATTCATATTTGCTAACATGCTTGCAAAATCATTTTCCGTTTTCTCTTCTTATGAAGCTTGCATTTGAAGGCAGGTAGTAGATACCGTGGTGCATTTTTTTTCAGCAAAGGCTTTTTACTGAGTTTAGCAATATTCTTAAAAATTACCTAAATCGGGCAAATAATCTGCAGTTTATTTAAGTCCTTCTTTTTGTTGTTGTTATAAAGGCATTTCTGAATAGTGCAGAAAAAAGAGGGACTGATGGATACAAGCATAAGATGGAGTCTGAGTTCTCACATGCATCATTTCCAGGAAGGTCTTTGTGCCTCTCTCATTTCTGACACACCCAACACCTCAGTATGCCAAATTTAAAACTCAGAACTTGTGCTAAGTTTAGCTAAAAAAAATATCTGCTGTTGGTATCTTCTAAGTTTAGCAAGTTTGAATTGTGCCTATTTATTTTATTTTATATCCCTTTTTTTCCCTTCTGTCCCCTGCCCCTCCATTTTTTCTTTCTAGCTCTTCTTTCTAGGGTAAGAAGAGGTAAAATTCAAAAAGAGATAAGATTTTAAATTCAGATAGACAGAGTCCTGGTTCCTTTGATAAACTCGAGATAGGAAACCTTCATCTTCATCACCTCATCTCAAGAATTTGAAGCTTTTTTTTTTTTTTTTTTTTTTTTTTTTCCTTCCCTGAATCCTTTTTAAGGCCCCATTCAAAACAATTTGGTTGTTTGGCAGAGGAAGAAAAAACTGTCTTTGGTATCAAGACAAGAAGCAACTGAAAGTTTATGAGCTGATTACAAAAGAAAATCTATTTTTTCTAGGTCAGTATATATACATCTATTATTCCGAATATCATTGCCTATCTAGCCTGAATCAATAGGGGGGTTGATAGGCTTGAATATGAATGGGCTCTCTGGACTGAGCTTGGAAGTGGAAAATTCTCTGTCTCCATGTGAAACCCAGGTTCCATTGCCCAATTTCTTTCTTGGATGAATTAATGAAATGCAATCATCCACTTCATGGTTTAAAAACCAGCATTATTCCAATGACACTAGTTTTTTTTCTGTTAGAGACAAGCTGGAGTCCAAATCCATAAAAAACCTGAGACTCTGTTACAGCCTGACATTTCCCCCTGGTATCATGGAAGGTTATCAGCATTTTTCTCTCATCATTAATGAACTGTATCAAAGCATGGACAAATCCTGTAATACCATAACAAATCTAGAAAGCCAAGTTCCTCTATATGCTCCAGGTGTACATACACACCATTTTAAATTCTGTATTTATACTTTCTATAGATCTATATTTAATAAAAAAAAAACACATTCAAGCTTTAAGGCAATTTAAGTATACCTCCACCTGAAATAGTTATTTATTCTTATTTAGGACTTTAGACACTCTGTTAAATAGTATTTGACATCATAACAGTGGTGGATTTTACAAATTTTAGGCGTTTTTGTGCACTTCTGCCTGGGCACTGCTGCAGGGATCCCCTGTTAGTGAGGAAACGGAAATAAATTTTAGCTGTGGATTTGTGGTTGTCCCAGACGCCTGCCTGTGCTGACTCACACATGGATATATTATTGCCAGTGCTTAGCAATGAACAAGACATTATTACATTTCAAACTTTCATATCTGAGATGTCAATGCATGGTATTTTGGCAGAAGATGACCGTCCATTCATTACAACTAGCACACATCCAAACAAGGATCTGGAAACAGTTAGATTGCATGATATAATTACCTTTATCTTTCTGATTAAATTAGTTGAGGGTGCTATTCTGGACTGATGAAAAGGAATCCTTAAAATTAATTTGAAATATTAGCCTTTGAGTATATAATTATATTAGCACACATGACAATGCCAGCCCTATGTTCAGTAGAAAACCTTGCATGGAAAAGCTTAGCTTAACAGTACAAACAAGTAATTAAAGGATTATGGTATTTCTAATGAAAAGATAAGTCATGGAATACACCAAGGACACAAAGGAAATTTCAAAGGAGGGAAAATGAAACCTCCAAGAAAATGCTTTCATTTAAAATTTTTTATTTTATCTATTTACTTTTAAGAAATCAAAGAAACATATGTCAAAAAGCTGTTCTGTACAACACAGAATTAAGCACTTGCCTTTAAATATCATCACACTATGTAGCACTTTCAAGTTTTTCCAGTATTGAATAAATGAGAGTTATTTTCTGATAATGACTTTACTTCCAGTCACTCTATCTACCAAATTTTAAATAATGAAGATCTGAAATAGCAGGTAACTCACCTAAATGGCTATGAAAGATATTAAAAAACCCAAACCATGAAAAAACTATGAGTTTACAAGGAAAGTGATCTCATGGGACTTCCATTTAGCTGAAATACAAGAATAAAATCATAGAATCAGTAAAGCTGGAAAAGACCTCTAAGATTATTGAGGCAAACCATTAACTCAGCACTGCCAAGTCCATTACTAAACCATGTCTCTAAGTAATGCAACTACATGTATGTCTCTAAATATCTCTAGGGACAGCAACTCCACTATTTGCCTGGGCAGACTGTTGTTAATGTTGATAACCCTTTCGCTGAGGAACTTTCTGTAATATTCAATCTGAGCCTCTGCTGGCTCAACTTAAGGCCATTTCCTCTCCTTCCCTCACTTCTTACCTGGGAGAGGAGACCAACTCCCACCTCACTACAAACTCCTTTGAGGCACCTGCTGTAGAGAGAGAGAAAGTCTACCTTGCGCCTTCTTCTCTCCAGACCAAACAGCCCCAGTTCCCTCAGCCATCCTTCCCAGTATTTGTGCTCCAGACCCTTCACCTCTGTTGCCCTTCTCTGGACTTACTCCAACATTGCAATATCTTTCTTACAGTGAGGGGCTCAAAACTAAACTTGGCCTCACCACTGCCAAGTACAGGGAGAAAATCCCTGCCCTGGTCCTGCTGGCCACACTATTGTTGCCACAGACCAGATGTCACTGGCCTTCTTGGCCACCTGGGCACAGCTGGCTCATGTTCAGCTGCTGTTGACCAGCACCCCCAGGTCCTTTTCTGCCAGGCAGATTTCCAAACACTCTTCCCCCAGCCTATAGCACTGCCTGGGGTTGTTGTGGTCCAAGTACATGATCCACCACTTGGCCTCATGGAATCTCTTACCACTGGCCTCAGCCCACTAATTCAGCATGTCCTGATCTGTCTGCACAGCTTTTCTACTTTGAGCAAGTCAACACTCCCATGCAAGTGGTGAAATTACTGAGGGTGCACTTGATCCTCCTGTCCAGATCATCAATAAAGATGTCAAACAGGACTGGCCCTACACTAAGCCCTAGGGAATACCTCTCAGTGGCCAATTGCCAACTGATGTAGCTCCATTCACCACTCCTCTCTGTATCCAGTCATACAGATAGTTCTTAACTTAGCAAAGAGAGCACCTGTCCAAGACATGGGAGAACGCTGTGGGAGTCAGTGTCAAAGGTTTTACTAAGGCCCAGGTAAAGAACAGCCTTTTTTTTTATCCACTACATAATGTATCTTAGGAGATCAGGTTAGTTAAGAACTGCTTTTAATAAAACCATATGCTGACTCACGTAGGTTCAGCATGTACCATATGATGTCACTAAGGATGATCAGCTCCTGACCTTCCCCAGCACTGAGGTCAAACTGACAGTTCTGTAGCTCCCTGGAACCTCCTTCCAGCTTCCTCAGTATCCTCATGTGGATCCCATCCACCCTCACAGTGTTGTCTAAGTGATGGAGCAGGTCACTGACCATTTTTCCTTTCCATTATGAGGGCTTGGTTCTGTTTCCCATACCTATCTTTCAGCTCAGGGGGCTGGGCACCTGTAGAACTGGTCTTAATATTAAAGATTGAGGTAAAGAATCTAAAAAGCACCTCAGCCTGTTCTTCATCTTTTGTCACTATATTTTCTTTTGCATCCAATAAAGGATGGAGATTCTCCTTAGCCTTCCTTTTTTGTTGGACATGTATCTATAGATGCGTTTTTTGTTGTCTTTTATGGTAGTAGGAAGATTAAATTCTAGCTGGGCCTTGACCCTTCTAATTTTCTTCCTGCATAACCTCACAACATCCTTGTAGTGCTCCTGAGTTGCCTGACTTCTTCCAAAGGTCATAAACTCTTTTTTCCAAATTACAGCCAAAGCTCTCCATTCAAACAAGACCGTCAGCTCCTCTTTCAGCACAAGGGGACAGACAACTCTTGCACCTTTAAGAGTTCTTTCTTGAAGAATATCTAGTCTTCCTGGACTTCTGTGCCATTCAGGATTGCCTCTCTAGGGACTCAGTCAATCTTCCAAACAAGCCAAAGTCTGCCCTCTGAAAGTGGGCAGACAAAGTGGCAGCTCTGTTGCCCTCTCTCCTTGCTGCTTTGAAAACTGAAAACTCTATCCTGTCATGATTGCTGGGTTCAAGACAGCCTCTGAAACAATTATTTCAAAAGAATTTTTCAAGATTCAGTTATTTCTTATACTTTTTATGTATTTTTATCTTGTCCGTAGTCATAAACTATGAGAAAACAGCAAAAAAGTGATAACCCCATATTATAAAACAAAATAATGAAAACTAAACAATAAATATTTTTAAGACAAAATAAGAATTTCAGAGACAATCAAGTTTATCACAACCATGAATATCTGAGGCAGTATTTTCTTTAGCTGCATGAAATACAGGATAATAGAAACGTGAAAGAAAAAAACTTCCAACAAAAATCAGCTAGATCCCAAAAGAAAAAATGGATTACATAAATTTTAACAGAACCCAAGTGAATCAGCTGTAAGAGTTATGAGGTGGCCAATGACAGAGTCAGAGATACTGAGGAAAAATTTGGAAAGTGAGAGATGACCTTAGAGGTAGAGCTACACCTGTAAGGCACAGGCAAAAGAACGCCTAATGCACCAAGTCTCAGCACCAGACCATTTATCTACCTGATGAAAATACACATCAGCCTTCCAGAAGATCCAAAGATCCCAGCGCCCTCAACAAAAATTGGTAGGCATTTCTGGGAAAGCAGATATAGGACATTGCTTCTCTTCAGCAATTCCCAAGAGTGGCTTCCTTCGCTTATTATCTATGTTATATGCATACGTGTGCATATGTAAATCTCCTGCAGCAGGGATGCATGGCCTAGCACTGTAAAGCTCACAAGCAGGAAAGTTTGGAAATTTTTATCTTGGGTGGAAATAGACATTAGCAGTGGCAAAAGAGGTGATGGAAAGTTGCAAATGCTACTCTCCATAACTTCTGCATTTGTAGCTGCATGACATAGCTTTTCTCCTTCCTCTGGCCTTCTGAGGGATCACTACATCCAGTCAATCATACCTCTCAATTTCAAAGAGTGCCAACAGCTGGTACAAGAAATAGCAGCCCCACTGCTTTGCTTATAGCAAAGGTTTCAGTCTGTAACTAGAACCACAGAATATCTGACAGGAAGGAGCATGCAGAAAATTTATAGAGCTGTCTAAAGGTTCAAAGTCAATGACTGCATACTAATAACAACGCTATTTAGCCCTGAAATATTTCTGGATATAAGGAAAAGAAAACAAAATTTATTTATAATGTCAGTAATTATCTATTTTAGCAGCATTTTTATCATTTTACTTCTTTTACCAAGGAGTAAAAAAAACCCCTAGCTTGTTCAAGTATATTTCAGATTTCCTTTCCTTTTGGAATTTCCTAGACTTCCTCTAACTCTTCAGGTTTATGAAGGCGACTTAGAAGTCAATCTTTTCACAGCAGATTTGTGTGTCTATAGAAAATATCTCAACTTGCTTCCCTGGAAACCACTTTTTAAAATCATCAGAGTCCGAAAGTATTTTGTTCAGTTGCTGGTTGCATCAATGTTGCCCTTTTCTTTCTCGATCAGGCAGTGTCAGAGACACAAGAGTGTCTCCTAACAGTGTAAGTGAATTTCCTTCCTCCCCGTACCACTCCTTCAGGTGGCAGCAGTGTCTGGCAAGACTGTGGTTGTATAGACACATTTAAGCATGGAGCTTAACTTGCCTCCACCACATGCTGCCATCTTCCAAGCATCGCCTTCTAGCTATGAGGGCTGGTTTTCTGCACATGCGCTATTCTTTCCGCACTTTACCATCTCTTGTACTCCATGTTAAGGTCATTTTGGGAACAAACTTGTTCACTTCTTGATGGAAACATAAAAGGTAATGTATAAAGGTGGTAACTTCTGAATTATACTGAGTAACTTAAGACCCTTTCCTAGGACACACAGGGAAAAAAAGAGTATTATGAGGTAGATTTAATTTTTTTTCTTTCTTTTCCTTTTCATTATTTATTTGACTATATAGCGTTCTCCCATTACCGTGTCACTTGTCAAGTAAGACAGCAAGCATTTTTCAGCAGCAGCTGTTTGCTTCTTTTGTTCTTGTTCATTTGTGCTGTGTTTTTCTCTGAGGCTAGGAAGGTTCAGTCCTGATTGGAATTATTAAGATGTACCACAACTTAATTATTTTCTAATACAACCACACTTACAGATAATGCAACTTGAAAGACAACACAACACTCGTAATTACCTTTTGATTCCAGTTTGATATTACCCCAAGATTTCTTACCCTAAAGATGCTTTAAGCATATCAAGCTTCAAAGACAACAAAGATATCTTAATAGATCTAAATGTGATACAGATACTAGAATTTGCCATTTAAGTGTCATTTTCTGTGTGTGCAAAATAGGTGGTATCTACTTTTAAAATCCTTTCCAGTCTTATTGGTGGTTTCTTCTAATAGGAAGGGTGATCTCGCTCTGTTTTCCTAGAAACTAACATGACACTGTATTTATTCCAGCTGAAATTCTACAGTATATCAATCTAAAAAACCCTTTCTATGAAACAAAAGATGCTAATATTGTTAAGATTACAGGACTGGTTAGAAATGTATAAAATCTCCCAATGTCACTTCATTATATTGACATCTTCCATATTATTTGCTCATGATTCATTTCTGAAACAAAGACATATCTAAATTGCTGCAAATGAACTGTATTTAAGTCAATATGAAAGTTACTGACTTGATTATAGTATTATTTTAACTTCCATTATTTCACATCGCTTAATTTCCTTGTCCATAAATCTACTGATAATGTTATATTTTGGTTCACAGCCAGCACTACCGCACTCCAAGAATCTAAAAGAGCTTAATAATTTTGGATGGGGATCCAAAGGAAAAAACCAAGGCTAATTCCCTTGTCACTAAAATCATCACATTAGTATCTTTT
>VYXD01008262.1:837655-852005 GCA_013397195.1 Hylia prasina | reverse complement strand
AAAAACTTAACGTTTGTTATTTTTTTTTTTTTTTTTTTTTTTTTTTTAATTGGAGGAGTTGAGTTTATTGATCTATTGTTTGCTGTGGAAATTTAGAGGCTGTTTAAATATTTAAGCACACAATTTAAAGGTTGAACTTCCCATGCTCTTGAATAATTAGCAAGAAAAGTTGGTGGGCATTTACCTGCTCTCCAGTTATACGTGTTCTTTGATTGGGGCAGAAGGCAAAAAATCCTTATCACTGACATCTGCTCTCTGTACCCCTCAGTAGATCTCTCTGTGGCTCTGTCTCCCCCTAACAGCTGGAGACTTGACTTCTTTTGTCTAAACACACACAGACACAAACACACACACACACTTTCTAGGGAGCGCTGCATGCACTGTCTGAAATTAATAATTTGGAATAGGCCGTGAATTCTGGGATTTATTGGTGTAAAAACTAAGCAGTTGCCTCAGATGCCCTTTCAGACTCAGTGGAAAAAAAAGTATGAGAAGAACCTTTGCTTCACATTTTTGCTTCTTCAGGCTACAGACAAAGTTAACTGCATGCCAACCTCTGGGACGACTACCCAAGATGTCATATTTGACTCCTCAGCATCTCTGGTCTAACACATAGATACTATTTAGAAATTCTGCTGCTGCTCCATCTTTATTTTCTACAGAGTGCATCCTTTTTCCAATCTTTTTTACAACTAATGCTACATTATCTTCTCTGGTCTCCTATACATACACATTATATATCTCTTCATCTTACAAATAGCTGCTCCTAAATTCTTTTATTATCCAGACTTTTGATCCTATTTTTCTTTGCTGAATGATACAATATCATATCAAACTTAGGTTTTTTAATTACCATTTTCAATGCCCACTTTCCAAATTATTCTCTGTTCCAAAATTCATCCTCGTTCTCATGCTTCATTTATTCTGACAACAGTCAGAAGAGTCTGATAGTAGCAGAAAAAAATATACGCAGTTTCCTACATAAAATACCTTGGACAGGCCCTTTGAGCACCCTATGCTGCTGAAATTTAAGTTTTTTGGAGAATGACTTCTACAATTATGTGTTCTTTAGCCAGCTGTGCAGATGTGTAAACATGCACTTCACATGTATTTCATTTCACCCCTCCTCGGCCTATTTGTTCATACTTAGCTGATGAATGCCTCTGAGCATGATCCTGTCCTTGTATGGCTTTGAAATGGGTAGCCAGTGGACAGCTTAGCAAGGGACACTGTTGCTAACAACACCTTGCCCTAGCTGGTGCTAGCATAGCTATGATCTGTAAGCATTCCTCATTTGAAGGTAACTCACACATTGTTAGGTAGGATAAGCTGGGAAAATACATCATCATTGGTAATGTTGCCAGGTACTGGCTCCACAAACTCAGTTTGAGCTTTTATTTTTTCCTTTCTCATCATACCTGTATTCCTCCCAAAGGTGGGCAAAGAGCCCGAGTGATGTTAAGAACAGCAATGTAGGAAGATAGACGGCGTCAGATTCCCTCCGATGTCATCAACAAGATCACCGCAATGTCTCCACCAACCAACAAGAAGGAAACACAAGCTTTCCTAGGTGCCATAGGCTTTTGGAGAATGCACATTCCTGAATACAGTCAGATTGTGAGCCCTCTCTACCTGGTTACCCGCAAGAAGAACGATTTCCACTGGGGCCCTGAACAGCAACATGCCTTTGCCCAGATCAAGCAGGAGATCGCTCATGCGGTAGCCCTTGGCCCAGTCAAGACAAAACCAGAGGTGAAGAATGTGCTCTACTCTGCAGCCGGGAACCATGGCCTGTCCTGGAGCCTTTGGCAGAAGGTGCCTAGTAAGACTCGGCACCTTTGAGTTGGCTTTCCAGAGGAAACCCCCTTCGGAGGTTTCCTCCCAAATTTGCCCCAAACTAAGACATTGATCCACTGTACTGACTTAAACACCATTACAGAGTTAAATGTTGCACACTGGCCAGGTTGTACAGTCTTCTTTTAGATTGAGTTTTAGAAGGATTACTGTGTTTATTGATCTATTGGAGCTTGGAAATTTTGGTCAATTTTTCTTTGATCTTGGCATTGTTAAAACATAGAGATGTGATCTTTATGTGACTATACCAATAAAGTAAATTATCTCCATTGCAGCACTCCATCATTATTAATCATGTTATCTTTTCATTAATAGTTTTATTTAAGATTAATTTAAAACTATATCTTAGGAGTCCCAGGGAAACATCAAAGTAAGTAAAGATATTAGGCCTCTTGTTTCAATGTGTGAGAAGCGTCATTTAAATTTTTCAAGTCAAGTCTTGGCATTAGCTAGAGAAACTTGGCTCTGTTTAAAGGAACAGACTTCTGTCAATGTCAAGAACAATCGTAAAGAGTAAAAACAGTGAACACAGAAGGCTGCACTGAATGTCTGGATTAGAAGTAAACAGAGTAAAGATTAACATTTATCTAAGCTTTTCATTTGTTCTAACCATTGCAGACATATTCACATGTATGCCATGACTTCATGTTGCTATGTACTCTTTCAATGGAACAGAAGAGTAACAGAGAAAAGAAATGGCTATTTTAAATTGAACTTGTGTCTCTGTAGAGAAATCAAGGTATCTATTTTTTAGTATAAATCTTGGGAAATCTCTGCTGCGCAAGTCACAGTCAGATGTTATCTGTTCAAAAGATTTTGCCAATTCCATAATTCTTCATGTCCTAATTTTGAAGTTCAAAGTACACTTTAGGTGAGAGTGTTACACCTTTGACTCTAGGAGGGGAGCAGAAAACACAAAATTCTCAGTAATTTTAAACAGGAAGATGTAAGTTTTTGTACACTCATCTATGACATGGTTGTTTGTGAAAAGTACTGACAGGATAAAGTTCTTCTCTCCAGAGGGCACTGGGAACACAGTGTAACTGTCTCAGCATACCCACATGGCCTCAGCAACCCCAATTTGAATGACTGCTTCAATTAAGAAAGCAGATGGTCATTTCTCCATGGTTTACTTCCTACTGGTGCTAGTGCTAAATGAGGGAGGTTTTAACTGCAGTTATGTAGTAGAGAACTGTAAATACTAAACATTACTGCCAAACATTTCTTATAAAAGTAATACTGCTATGGAAAGTCAGTTGCTTTTGTTGTTTAAAAAATTAATGGTTAAACTATGTGCTTTTCAAGTAGCTAGTTACTCACAGAGTACTTGCAGCTAATTCTTGGAAGGCTGGCTAGTCATACACTGCTGGCTTTAGTCCTTGTTTCCAGCTCCTACATCACATGAAAGACAACTAAAAATACATTAAATGCTTCTCCATACTAGCAAGTTAAAAAAAAAAAAAAAGCTGCAATAATGTTAGGTGCTGAAAGTAAAAGTGTTGTGTGCAAAGTTATGAAGAGGAGTGAAGGAAATAAAAAAAAGATTACAATCTTTCTGCTAAAGTGTGGTCTGTGATGCAGCAAGGTTAATTCTGAATTTTAACCTTTCAAGGTTAAATTTCGGAATTTCAGCACGTTTTGGATATTCCAGGACTGTATCAGATATTCAAGTTCAATCACAGATCTAACCAATATTGTTTGTTACTGTTTGGCCTATGTTTATCCAACCTCTCAAAACCCATATGCCAAGGAAATAATGTAATGACAGTTACATTGAGTGTCCATAATAATAAAAAAATAATAACAGAATAACAGTAATGGCTGCTTCCCAGATGTTAAATGGCTTATGTGGAAATTTATTAGGCTAAAGGTGCTACTGTACAAGGCTGGAGGGTGTACTTTATTAGAAACAAATAAAATGTGCAAACACAAATTAATGTAATATGTGAACTGTAAGATTGGAGCTGGCTGCAGTTTCTGAATTTGCATGCCTGCCTACTGACACAATAAGTTTACACAGATTTGCATTATATTGAAGATTTATCTCACACTTCATATTCCTGATTTTTGTTTATATTGTAGGCTCACTATGGCTACCAGTTTAGGGTTGGGTTTTTTTTGTTTATAGCCTTATTGTTCTCTCAGCTGGGACATCTGTACACTTTTGATAAGAGTAATTCTTATTAAGAACTCAACTTGCAAAACGTATGATGCTGGGAGGCACTAGTATCAAGGATTACTCACCTTAGACCAGTCTCCCATTCTCCAAACATAGCATTTGGAATAGTCCTCACAGTCCTCTGCCTCTTTAGGTCTTGTGGACAAAACACATTTCTTGCGTGGATTGGTGCACCTCACAGTCCGATGCCGTACTCCCTTACCACACTTTACAGAGCACTGTTGGAAAAAATTGTTTTTCAGATTTCTACAAAATTCACTTATCCCATTTCGTCCCCTTCTATATGACTTCTGCCAGACCAGCGTAAATATTTCACAGCTTCAGTGATCTCCTAACTTCCAAACTCCAATTGCACCAACATTGGATTTATTAAAAAAGAAAAACTGAACAAAAATTCGTTATGGGACGGAATGATGATTGATTAATTTTTAGCTAAAATTAGATAAGAAACTTACTCGCTTAAGGAAAAAATAGGCTTTTGAATAAGAAAATATCTGAAAAGTTATGAATAAATGAACGCAAAATATCATACTAAAAATATTAGGCAATCTTTCTTCTTCAAATGAAAGGAAATACAATGAAAGAAAATAAAAATAACATTCATAGGAATAAGATATGAAGAAACTGCAGAAAACCTCTGTTAGTGTCCAACAGCCTTTTTTGGGAGGAGGAAAAAATGTAGAATGGAAAAGCAAATATTCCAAAACCATGCAAGAATCCAGACTGAACTCGAAAAATTCAAAGTCACTATATAGAAAGCATGCGAAAGCTCTGTTCAAATTGCTCAGAAGGTCCTAATCTATGGGGTTTTTTCCACCATTCCCACTTACACAGCCAAAAATGATGCCATTTCCTTCTGCAAATATTATCACTCCTTTTGATCATCCCACTGCTTGCAGCTCAAAACTCTCCTCTGCCAAGCTGATTATAACCAGAGGAAGCAGTTATGGCTAGCTTCCTACATAATGGTGATAGTAGGAATGGCCACAGGAAATACCTTGCTCTTCAAAAAACCTTTATTGCTTCCAACAAAAACATGCTCTCTCATTTCTCATCTCTGAAGTAAAACAAACTGACTAAACAATCAGTGTACTTCTTTTTCTCACCTCCATAAATGGATGCCGCTCTTCTCACAACCCGCCCTCACATCACAAAACTGTGTATCACACCAGAAACTGCTGGTATTTACATCTCCTATCTCTACCTTGGCATCTGCTTTTCATCTTTGAAAACATGCCCTATTTGTTAGCTCGTTCTTGCTTGGGGATCAAGGAGTTCTGCTGAGTAGAGCACTTCAAAGAAGGGACTACCCTCACATTCGAAAGCTGCTATTTTGATCACGGAGGGATCCATAGCACACCTTCCAGTGTGGGAAGCAATCAGAATTGTCTTTACTCTTTCAAAGTTCCAAATAGCCCCTTCATCTTGTCCAGATGGCAGTGAGAACAATACTATTCTTCCTCCATGGTCAGTTAATTTTAGAAGAAATCAAAGATGAAGAAAGTCAAATGGACAGCACATTTGAAGATGTTAAATTAATAAAGATTCTGAACAATAATTACATTTTACAGCAATCCTTCAGGATGCAACATATGTGAAATTGTGTTATTTACAAGCCCATTTGCCTATTGCTGTTGCCTCGGAAAAAGAGCAGAGAAGAAAGAGGAAGAGAAGAAAATGTCTTTGCCAGAGGCTCCCCTCGAAGCCTCTCTGAAGCAGGATGGCATCACCCATATGCTTGCGGATAAACATCCCTTGGTAAAAAAGTGCATCCCAGATGTTCCCACTCTGAACCCAAGATCTTGTAGCTGAGAAGTGATGCCTTAATTCTATTTGCCCCTAGTTACCCACTACTATAGACAGGACACACTTGATTATACTCTTGAGAACTGTCTAGAAGAGACTGTTGTACAACATTAAGTAGGTAAAAGGCAGCAGTTCTACACAGCTGGTTTGCCTAGACCGACTTATTTCCAAAAATTACTGAGGCACAAATAACAACTACGGAGCATTTGCATAAATAAATGCAGCACCTCGGACCAGACGCCTGCTTCCCACACCGTCATGCAGTCCTGCCCTTCACAGCGCTGGGCAGAAGCAGGCTTTGGCCCCAGACAATCCCTCTCCCTAGCTCTGATCAGGGTCCCATTTCTGAGCTGCTGTGTGCAGGCTACTTGTCTGTTCTGAGTTCCTTTTCCACATGTCCTTGAGCATGGTGTCCATTCTGTCATCATCCATCTGCAAAGAAACACAGGCAATGTAACGATACAAAATCAGGAAGAGAAAAATACCAAACATCTTACTCTTTTGCTCACCAGTGTACCCAAGACACCCTTGTATATTTTCAGCCTCCTTTTACAGTAATTTTGCTAATTTATTAATCTGACATATATTACATTACGTACGGTATTAATGTACCTATAAATTCTTTCCCCAGGCCACTACCCATATGTTTTCAAAGTACTTTCCTCTAATTATAATCCCAATTAGAAAATTTCCAAAATATACATACATTATAAAGAAAGATCCCTGATCACCCTGCCTGTTATTCTCTCTATATCTCTCTAAGTCAAGTGTATGCCAAGCATGTAAAGTCCAACATTCCTTGAAAATACTCTGTTTCAAGAATCACTCAAATGTGAAAGACTCATTGCCCTGGAAAAAGCACAAAAGCCCACAATTCCTCATGTTCTTCACAGTAAGGCCTAACAGTGTGCATTGTTTAAATCACAACAGCAAGGAAGGCTGATGCAGTTTGGCAAAGCCCACATACCTGGAGAGCAATTGTTCTAGAGCATAATTTTCCCCAGATGTTCTGTAGATCCAGATTATGGCCAAGTGCCCTTAAAAAATCAAACAGTTCTGCCCCTGATGTAGTACACAAGTATTTTCAAGGAGACTTAGTTTGAAAGGAGAGTTTTTAGGAAACTGAGATTTAATAAATTTGTTTCAGCCTTCTGTCATGCATTTGTAGCAAGAAAATAAAACATTTAACTAAGGGGGGTTTTGTTATCTGTCCAGATATATAATTTACAAATCATACCTGCCAAGATAATTAAATAGACTTCAAGATATTTCTTCATAAACCCATAGCAAATAAGTACTTATGCAAATGTATGCTTCAGTAACATTTCTGTTGAAAGCTAATAATATTTTGTAATGATTGCTTACAGTGTATCAGAAATCGGATTATTAAATCTTTCCACATTTCCCAGTACAGCATCCCTGAGTATCAATTAGCAAAGTTTGAAAAATTTCATTTAGTAAGATGGAAAAAACAGAGACTGTTGAAAATTTATGGTAGACAATGCCTCAGAAAAAGATCAGATTATTCCATTTCTACCCATTAAGTGAACAGNAAATGTCAGTGGTTTTGTCTTATTTAAAATGTATCATACTTTGCATTTTATCAACTTCAGTACTTCATCCTTTCCAAGAAAGCTATGTCTTTAGTTCCCTTTACGTACTTCCTTCAACAGCATTTGCATTTAATTTATTTTGCATTATTTTGTTTAAAAATGCGATCTACCTGTCCTCCAGATGACTGCAGCAGACTGATCCCAGTGCTTACTCCTGGGGATACTAGCCAGCTCTGGCTCTCCCCTCCACTGAAAGGTGTGGACTTGCTCTAACTTGCTTTAAACAAGTACAGACAATTCTTGAGGACCTCCTCAAGTCATAACTCTCAGCTGCCACGTGACACCACTGAGAAATGGGCCACTGTGCTGGCCTGGCCAGCCAGTGCAAGGAGCAGGCTGCCAGTTCAGCAGCAGGGACACCAGTTGGTGATGGGTGGGCTTTTCTTGGCACGGGCTGCACCTGGAGCTGCCTCCTGCCTCTTGCAGCGTTCAACCATCAGAGTCTAGTTCAGCCTATTTACTGATCCCCATACAAGGACTTTCCCTCTCATGGGGTGAAAGGAAAGAGAGAAGAGAAGGGCAGGCTCACTATACTTTAAGTTGCACAAATGTAGAAAGAGTGATTAACAGGGGTTGATTTATTTATTTACTATTTAGAGTACCCAGAGTTTATCAAGAGCTTTAAAGAGCCTCATTAAAAAAAAATAAATGCATATCATTAATTAAGACCATAGGATTAAATCCCATGTATGTCTTTATATAAACAGCGTTTAAATTTCAGTTTTGTAGCACAGAGCAGTCTGAGAGAATGCTTCCTGAGGAAAGGAATTGACTGCTTTATTGAATAAGAATTGATTTAGGCATGGTGCATAAGGCCTCTCTTTCATTAAAACTCAGGAGAAACAACTTCCAGCATTTCTATCTTCCCTACATTTTGCATTATAAGTTTTTGGATGAATATACCTGCTGCCCATTCATTGCCAGAAGGCAAGGTTTTTCCTAGATATTATTTAATTTAACCAAATCACTATTACCTTGTCTGACAGGGCTGTTCATTGCACTTGCGGATCTGTGGTTCAGGTTTTGTTAAATATTTGCACTTTTTGTTGTCTACAAGACTGATGTTCTTGTTCATAATCTTTGTGCAAGAGACTGTTGTCTTTCGTTCACCTAGTAAAAAAGAAGCAGGTTTGTGAGGAAACCAAGAATACAGAAATTGTTAAGGACACAGATACAGCGATTTAATATACAGTTCGGCTAAAAAAACCCGCAAAACCAGTGCAAGAAATTCAAAGCCAGCAGAGAGCCTGAAAGAAATCCTACAGTTTGTAGGAGACGTTGGAGTTTCTAATCTAGTCTTTGCACACCACCATCAAGAGCTTTTCTGATTTACTCCTGCAACTGGTTGTAGGACAAACCCTTACTCTTACTGGACTAATGTTCTTTCTTAACCACTGAAACCCCAGCAATGAGCAAAGTTTGCAGAAAATTACAAAGTATGGTTAATTGTTAATTACTACATAAAATGAGGAAAGGAATGACAAATTGTGGCCGGCACTCAGATAAAGGGAATCAGCAAGTGCATCCTTGAGTAGAGAGCCTGAACTAAAGAGGCCACATGACCTGATCTGCAGGGTCACAAAACCATTTAGGAAGGTGGGTACTGCTGCAGAGATCCAGTGCATGCTCTGTACAGAATCCTTGTCCTGATGCATGGCCTGGAGCCTGGTGTCTCTTGAACACAGAAGCATTAGAATTTAGAATTTGATGTAATACCAACCACAAGCAGTAACTTGCAATTAGACTGGAGCCTGAATTTTAGAAAACTAGCAATCCTTGAATTCAGGATTTTAGTTAGAAGAAAATAAGTCCATAACCATTTGTTCTTATTTGACTCTGTCTGGCAAAGAGGCTGCATGCATGAGGCAAGGCAGGCTTAAGCATGAACCAGAGGTCAAAAATGAGTCTGTGGATGGAGCAGTTAAGTTATAAATGCAGATTATGTGCATGACCACATTTTACACAGCGCTTGTGTACGTGAGAGCACATGCAACTAATCTATCATATCACAGTGTTTGAAATGCTTGACAATTCTTTCTGCACTTATATATACATCTATATATTCATATTCTCTCCCATGCAAAGAAAGGTTTTCTGCAATGCAGGAGGTTGCAGACGACTTACATACATAAAAATACACAAAACCACACAGCTTCATCATTAGTTTTATCTTGACAAGCACTTTGAGTATTTAAGCAGAACAATTGATAATTGTTATATTATCTATTCAGATTAATCAAAATATGGATGCTAAATTTTAATCACAAATACTTAGGATAAAAGCTGTAGTATTTTAATTTCATTATTGCTTGGCATTTAGTCCAGAAAGTAAAAGAAGAGTGAAAATAGTTTTGTCTAAAGTAAGAAAAATCTTTCAGTAGTATTTCAGAATATTTACCTTCTAGGGAACTTTGTAATAACTCAGATATTTTAGACAATAACATAAAATGAAGGCCAGTTGCAACAGAAAAAAATGATAAACATTAGAGTAAAACATTTAAATATTTATTTAAGCATTAATGTAGAATAAATTACTAACATACTGCATTTTAAGATTTCTGCAGATGATAGAAATATTTAGAAATATCTGGGCCAATAATGACAGACGGTGGTAGCATTAAAATTACTCTAAAAATACATCAGGAAACTGTAAAAACTGTGAATTCTCAAGTAAACAGGGAGGCACTATTAAGAATCAGAGGATGCTACTATCACCATGAACAAAATACCTTCTAGGGAAGAAGCTTTCTTACCAAACCACAAAAAGCATGTTTATGGAAACTACAACAATCTTTCATGACACCAGAATTGTTCACACAGTCAGAGGAGCTAGAACACTGTGTTCTTTATGCTGATGTTATGAGAAAGAAAAGCATTTCCAGGCTTTCCTATTCAATCACAAGGTGCAGGGCAGTTTTCAGAACTGTTGATCAGAGCAACCATGACTGTCAAGGTTGTCAGCATGAAGGACAGGTATCAAAAATCAATACAGTGTTCACAGGCTGACTAATTGCAAAAGATATGAACAGAACACTGTACACTGCATTTATTAAAAAAAAACCCTCTCTGAAGTGTTTTTAAGTGTAATTATCATTTTGAAAAACATTTTATAGAAAACAGTTTGACTTTTGTTACATCAATACTGTTCATATTCCAATATTTGTTTTCAGAATCGTTCTTCCAACATCACATTTTTATGGTTAATAAACATAGGAAAAATATCACATCAGCATACTAATATCTGCTGTTGTAATATTTTTTCCATATGTTTCTGGATCATCCTCAACTCATGTTACTAACTATACTTATTTGATCTGAGACTGGGATTCAGCTTTTCTGTGGTTTGAAATGTCTCTTACAGATCATTTATCTTCAGTAGTTCCAAATACAGAGTGGAATGCAATTTCTATTCTTGTTCTAGCTCTTGCACTTGTATTTCTTCTTGGAAACTGTGTCCTGGATTTGCTTGTTAGTCTAGTGCTCCTTTATTACCATCTTTTGCTCCTTTTTTATATTTAGTACGACTCTTTTCCTAGAGCCATCACAGTATTTTTAATGCAATCAGAAAGCAGGAGACTGATGTATGTCTACATTGTATGCAAACATACAAGCCAAAACATGTTAGTATTAAATATACAACACTGACCATCAGAATTGTAATTATATGTACACATACAGTTTATACATATAGTGTATGCATACACATATTTGCACTGTCTATATACATGAATATTGTATACACATATTCATTTTTGATATGTGTGCGTGTGTGTGTGTGTGCATGTGTTTGTAAATTTTTCTTTTATTTTACCTCCTCCACATACAGCATCACAGTCTTCCCAGGTAGAATGTGTCCACATGAAAAGGGGCTCTGGTACTTTAGTGCTCTGATTTTCAGGGAGAGGATCCAGTGGGATTGTGTATTCATAGTGTAAACCATAGCTCTGGTCGTGGAAGAGCAGCACCTGCAAGATACAAAGAAGGAAAACCTTCCTACATACACAGACACTAGAGAAGACAAACTCCAAACTGCAAGCACATCATCTTGAAAAGCACAACAGAATGACTTGATGCGCTACTGCCTTTCAGCCCTCCTAATGGATTTGCTAGAAGAAATTAATTAGAGTATCCAAATCAAGCCAATGGGAAAGATATTTTGCTTTATTAAGAAAATTCCTTTAATTTAAAAGATGTGAATTGTGAAGTACCTCCCAATCATCTCTCCCTCCTTCTTTAACTTTTCCTTTCCTACATGGAAATGCATCAAAACACGACTTTTTCAGAGAGAGAACTTGGTGATTGCAATTCCAAAATAGTGATGCTGTGCTATAGTCAGCCAGGATTAAAACCACCTGAAATAATTTGAATCTCTCTCCTTACCTGGCACATCAGCTTTTTATGACATTTGTAAGAATGCTGAGACCTTCAATCCTGCCCCAACAACATAAAGATTGCTCTTGGATTTAAATGCATTTTTTTACAAGCAGCCTGACAGACCTCTCTCTCCTCACCCCCTCTTCCCCGGCCCTTACCACTTTTCTAGATATATATGTAAACACAAAAGCAGGTATATCTTACATGGATCTCATTCTCTTGAGGAGACTGGAAAAATATTAGTTACTATGCCATATCATAGGAATCAAGTAAGGAAACCAAACTGTCATACCAGTAAATGCAAAGGTGATGTTGTGGGACCTTTGGCTGATATTTTCTCCCAGAGACCTCTTCGAACATAATGGACCGTGGTCCCAGCAATATTGAAAGTTCCAGAATGCTCTATCTTCCAATCACTATTGATTGACTGTTTTCCAGCATCCCTAAGAGCTGCAAAATACATGAAAAAAAGCCCAATATAAAAGGTGCCTGTTCAGTAGTGATTTTCTTCTCTCACTTCCTGTTCGGCTCATTTAAAAAGTAGGTGAAATTCACCTAAGTGATTTCATAGGTATTTATGGATCCTACTGTACATGAACTTCAGTTAGTATGTGGTTCAGAAACACTTTTGGAGTTCAGAAACACTTCTGCAGCCTGGCAAAATCATGTGTATTTAACATTACTTGAAGTTAATATCAGAGTTTTAATGCCTGAGAAGACTGATAGGCTCTAGCATAATTCATAATTTAAACAATGAATTACTTTAAGGCAAAGGGAACTAGTCCCAGGGTGGCCATTTCTATAATCCACAAAAGCATGGGGAACACAATTTTCACGAGAGACTCTCAAGACCTGTGGAACTAGGCTAAAACTTAAAAAAAAAATTCCACTTCAGAATTCTTTCCTCTCTAATAACTACACTTGCCTCTTCTCCACTTTAGAATGTGATAAGACTTTATACACTTCCACCATGTAATTCTGTGCTTCTAACAAACAGGAAAAGCTTATTCTTTTTGCCTGAATCATTTCTCATACTGACCTAATTTATATTTAAAATTATGATCAAGCCAGGTAAGATATATTTGATACACTGAGAACAAAGTATTTTACATTAGTTTTCTACAGTAAATGGAATAGATTCTTCTGTGAATGATTTGTAATTTTATTTTGTTTTATTTTATTGTATTTTATTTTGTTCCAATCAGCTCTGAATAGTCAAGTGAAGTAGACTTGAAGACACCTTCTGTACAAGAAGTTTTACACGTTTGACTTCATTGAAATTGCATGTTTGGCATCAGATTGTTGTAAGAGAACCTCCACATGTTCCAAAATTTCCCTTTTTAAAGTTGTAAGTTAATGTGAGTCACTCCTGTAATCATGTCCTCTCGTACTCATATTTATACTGTTATGTTTTGTTTCTATGGGAAACAATGGCAACAGCCCTATGGACTGGCAGGAATCCAGCTGAATAAGACACCACTGATGTGTACCACTGCAGCACTGTGTAATAGATGTTAAGACTATAAAATCCATTAACACTGTATAACAGTCTTGTACTAAAAAGAACCGGTGATTATACAAGGCTTAAAAACAGTTATTTTAAGTTTAGGCATTCAATTTTTAATGGTAATTAAGTGCTATTTAGTGTTCAAACTCTTGGAGCTAAGCCTCTTGATGGAGAAATTAAAAAATATACTCGAACATGCCAAGGTCCAGCCGGGTCATGCTGCTCAGATGGAGCAGCATCCTCTCCCCAGAGAGCAGCAGAAATCTTTCTGTCTGGTCTTTAAAACAAACACGAGTGCCATAGCATGCAGACATGTGCAGGAAACTGCAATACCAGCTCAGAATACAGAAATATGCCAGGTCTTGCATTTTCTGCTTTCAGATTCCTCATATGAGTCACTGGTCTTAGACAAAGTCAGAAAGCATGTCTTCAAGCCCTAAATTTGGTCTTGGATTCAGGCAGCGCAGCTTCTGTTCTCAACTCTGTCACACCCCATTTTCTAAGCAAGTTCACCAAGTTTTATTCCATACTGCACACATATTCCTATACTTAACTTTTGACAGAGGAGGTTGCTCTGTACAAAGCAACCCAAAATAGGAAGAACATTCATAACACAAGATACCCTCTCTCAGGCAATTCAAGTAATACACCTACAACTGAAAAGACAACCAAAGAAAACTTGGACTGGGAAAGCCTACCACAACTGTAACCACAACCACAATTTCCGTGCTAAACCAAGGGGACTAATTACTACTGTATCTCTGTAGATCATAAAACAGCCATCATAACAATGGCATATAAGCAATAATGTATTTTTTAATTACTGTGCCAGGACTATACAACCTTCCAATTATAATGAAGTTGAGAGGCTTCACAGCCAGAAAGATACAACAAATTTAATTTGTTGTTTAATTTAATTCAGCTACTGCATCTCCCATTTCTCAGTGGGGAGCAGCAGTGCCCTGGTTCTGGTCCTCCACTTGGTAAATCAGTACCTATTAATCTCTCTTTTTTTTT
>VYXD01008262.1:815942-833778 GCA_013397195.1 Hylia prasina | reverse complement strand
GATGACTGTATCTCGGTCATTCAATAAAAATCTATCATTTCAATTATTAAATTCGGTTTAATCGGCTTTTATTTATAACATAAAAACCAGTAAAACTAATGAAAACAAAATTAACCAGCAACTGGGAGGTCATTGGCAACTTTCACAAATGAGCATCATGATTGACATTATTTCATGGGCATAAAAAACATTTCATTCTTTTTGCCTTTTGTGGGGTAACTTTGTGGGAGCTAAATCAGTTTGCTACTTATGGAGAAGGAATAAATTTCCCTAAATGCAATGCCAGCAATATTTTTTTCATTATTCAAAAAAAAATAGAAAATAATAGCATTTCTATTCTGCACATATGTCAATAGAAAGACAAATTCCAATTACTGTTTTAACACTCTTACATAGCCACATCTATGGTTCATTGGGGAAAAATTAAATATTCCAGATCTCTAAACATGCTGGGAAGGCTCAAGCCTCAAGGCAAACCAGCTGTCACCCACTGATAACCTAAACTGTCCTAATTAAGATTCACCACCTTCAACATTCTCTCAATTGAGAATACTCAAACATTTATTAAAATGTAAATATTACTTGTGAACAATGACCAAATCAGGGAATTTTTCATATCATTGTCCTATTTCTCAAACTGTGTCTCTCTCAATTTAAATTTAAGCACTGCACAAAACAATACTAATTATATTTCATATATTTGCTTCAACCCTGTAACAATAATGGCAACAAAGCGTACTCTCCTACACAATTTCTTCAGACCTCATTAAAAGAAACACCTTTTTTTTTAATCAGTGAAAGGCAATTTCATTTAAATGGAAAAACTAAAAGAAAAAAACCCCACTGTGATAACATTTGTCTATTAGAAGATTCAGACAATTCAAAATAGTGCAAAGAAATACTTTTCTGCTTTTTCAGTCTAATTTTAGAACTTTTGTTTGACTTTGTTAGTGAATACGTTGCCCAGTGTTTGTCTTCTTGTGGTGTGAGCACTAATTATTTTATGTTTGAAAATAAAATTATTTTCAGTAGTTTTAATGTGCTTTCTATATGAAAAATTTAAAATCTGCAAGTATGCACATTTTTACATAATCTAAATATGGTGTTTAAAATATTATCTAAAAAAGATGAGACAAAAGTCCAAAACAAGACCTATATTAAAAGTGATTCTGTTATAATTTGTTCAGTTCCTTACACAAGGTCTTCTCAGATCTATTTTTCTACTCAGAGCTTTGTTCAATGACAACAGCATGTTTCACTGGCACTTTTCAGTGTTGAGCAAAACAGGACATTAACACTAAAACATATATATTTACCTAAATAACTGTGAGCTGGTTTTTCTTCCACAACTTTGATTCTCCTTGCTCCTGCAGGTATCACCAAAGCTTCCACATAACCTAAACATGAGACCAGATGTCCCAAGTTAAATAGAAAAACAGAAAAGCATAGAAAAGTACATCTTGTATCTTTCCTCATTTCTTCTCCCCTATTTTGCTTTTTAAATGTAGCAAGTTAAGATTTATACAGCAATATTTTGAAGATTCTTGCAAAATTGAAGAAAAGCTATGGAATTGTGCATTATATGCAATATATATACAATGCTACATAATTAAAAGAGGATGGCATATTAAAACTTAGTAAGTGTCACCCTGGTTTTGAGGATTTTTCTAGACCTTCTGATTTGTCTTTCATATTGGAGTCAGAATTTTTATTTTCCCACATTTTTTACTATAAACAATAGCTTTGTTTTCCTAACTGCCCTTCATTGTTTACATATTTTTAGGCAGGTGGAGAAAGTTGATTGACAGTTGTCTTGACCAATGTGGTTTGGGAGGTGAGATTTCATCCTCCAATCCACAGGCACCTTTGGAAATGTATAAAATTGAGTTTTGTAAATAATCTCAGGCTTTTCCTGCTTTGCTCATCACCATGTCCTTGTGAGGTTCTTTTGTGTCGTGTTGCAGCAAAAAAGAACTTGTGAGGCTTGAAGATTGGGGCTGGAGCCGGTTAAGTTATTTCTGGCTAAGTAGTTCAGTGTCATCATGACTACCAGATGACTATAAAAGAATTCCAGCTTCACTCAGCATGAAAGGACAAATGGTATGGCACTAAAAGCAAAGCGTCCCCCCACTGATCAGCTTGTAGTTTATGTATTTTTTTCTCCATCTCCTTCTTCTTGATTTAACATATTCAAACCCTGTTATGATAGGCTTTGGTTTTGAAATCTACTTATTAATTATGTGCTTAAAATTGAGATTGTCTCTTGATAGTGTGGCACTAAGACAGGATGTTGAACAATTTGCTTTAAGTAAAACTCGGTGGAAAGGCAATGCAGGTGGAAACCACTGTGCAGGCAGGAATGTCATTAATAAATAAACACATATTTTAGACTACCCAGGTAAACGTCACAACGGGAAAAAATATACCCATCTTTTATTATGTGTAGTTATCTGATATTCTGCAACAAAGTACAAAATACAACAAAAATAATCCTGAAATGCGAAACTAAAAGCAGAATCTTTCATTTCTGTAAGAGTTAATAACACTTTCTAAATATTGCTTACAGCTTCTTGAGAAGGAAAATAACACAGGGGTTAAGATGGCAATATCACAATACTGAGGATTGACACAGCACCCCTAAAAAATTTGAAATTGCGTGTATATTCACATTAGCAATAGAAGAGAGCTGACATAATGTGACTTTATTAGCAGAAGCCTTCTTTGGTGTCTTTTATACCTTGTAGTCCTCCAGACTCATTTGGGATTTGGTATCCTTGCTTTGCCTTACGTTCTGCTTGAGAGGGCCAGACATAAATATTTGAAGACTACGTCTAACTTTGCCCTCTTTCCTAAAGCATTATACTTCAGTCTAAAATCCACTGAAGTGCTTTATTCTTCAAAGATACGCTGTCTGCTTCTAATTACTTCTTAGTATTTTTGATGTGATTTACTTACCACCTCTAAATTCTGCACATTTTCTACTCAAGAAACTGAAAGTGTATAATGGTAAACAAATGCTGATAGTAGGACAAATACTGTTTCAAGGAAAGACTTGTATACATGGTGCAAGAGGTACATTATTAGGATTTCAATTCTCTACTCTGTCAACATAATTGTGCTGGAACCAGTAAGTTATTTGCATTCACAGGACAGATCACAGCAGCATTTGGATAGCTCATGTTCATTTTGCATTAGAAAATCTATTGGCTTGCTATATAGGTTCTTATTAGTATAAAGTAATGAGTAATGAAGAGGTATTAAACTTTTTCATGCATTCAGCTTTATGATTTTTCACTGCCTGGCTTAGTTTAGAAACATTACCCTGGATTAAAAAAAAATAATAATTTGGATATTAATTTTGAAGACCACTAAATGAATCTAAACGCTAAAAGAATTTACAACACTCTATTTACTAAAAATATAAACCATATTTCTCATATAAAATAGACTGTATCTTAAAGTAAGATATTTCCTTCATTTTGCAATTGAAATAATGTGCAGTAATTTTGCAATGAATTTTTAAAATACTTATACATTCTTATCCTCAATGTTTATCATCTTTAAAAAGCCAGATCTAAATTTCTTTTGAGGGTCTGCAGAATTTTAAGAAATACAGCTTTTTAAATTTCCCAATACTCCAAGTAATCAAAAAGCTACTGGTTTCCTTAGTGCTTGAAATAAACAAACAGACATTACCTGCTCCTCTGGTATGGTTAAAATCACCTTTAATAACTTTGCATGACTTTCCATTACCATTGCATATTCCACAATGATCTTCACGAGCTAGAGATCCTAATATACCATCACAGCCAAATTTCTGTGGAAGAAGAAAATAAAAGCTATTGAGACACAGACCACATTTCTCATGAAGTTGCTTTCACTATGAGGTACCTCACCCTCCTGCACAATGCCTAGCCAGCATGACCCAGCCCTGCTGAGAACGAGAGTTGCACTAGCTCATGGCAGAGATCCGTCCCATCCCTGTGACTTCATGTAGATTGCTGCATTCACTCTTCCTATGTGGCTGGCTAACTCTACCAGCTGCTCTCCAAGAGAAAAACAACTGCATTCCCATCTGCTGGTAGGACCTGTGGCACACCAGACTGCTCAATTCACACCCCAAAGGCTTTCCAACTAAGAGAATGCGATGTGGCTCTCCTGCTTTCTACTCAAAATAGGGATGGTCCTTTGTTATGTGCTCAATGGTAAAATGGTGTTAATGTCAGCCTAAGGACTTATTCTGAATTGGGCATAAATAGGTTTAGAATATGTAAATACAGATTATATCCATGTTTTGCTAAAAAGCATTCAGTTTAAAACAAATTAAGTTTACTCAAACATCTCCACGTTACTGTTAGACACATAATTTCTATGAATTAATATCAGGGGTACCTTGACAACAGCCATAATGTTAATATATGCTGACCTGATACGAAATAAAAGCTTTTAAAGTCTGAACATATATATGTGCTTGGTGTGTGCCTGTATATCCAGGTTCAAAACAACTAACTCATACCTGGCATCTACCATCTGCACAGACATCTAGCCCATGCTGGCCACAGGAAGTCCCGTCCATCACCTTTTCTGTTAGAAGAACAGGTTGATCCTTTCCAGCCAGTGAACAGAATAAAGCACATGGCTTCTCTGTAGCAGCAATGGATAGAAAAATGTGCGTTATTGGAAAAAGGGAGCGTTAGAAATACAGATTTATCATCAACACTATTGTTAAAACTGATACTTGCTTATGTGTGGCATACATTAGCATAAGAAATTATCTTAGACACAGAGAAAACAAAAAATATTTTTATCCATTTCTTAGCTGTTTGAAAAACTTGAGGTCTTTTCTTCCTACAGCATGCTGTTGCTATAATCTTGGCCTAGATAGTACTCATGTCATGCTCATTGTTGCAATTAAGAGTACACACATTACAGCTCTTGGAATATTTTGGTTGCAATCTATACTTTCATTCTCCTATATTTTTGGCAGATCATAAATATTGGTTAAAAAAGAAACTTAACACTTTACAGACTTCCTAACTGTGCAGGTCAAGGAGAAAAAAAAATGAAGCAACTGACACACCCTGGGAAGAAAAATAAATGAATTTACAAAGTTCATATTAAAAAACAAACAAACAAATAAACATACACAGAACTCCTAGAAACATTATTCCTAACATCTTTACCAAGTTCGAGCAATTTTCTACTAAATTTCTAAAACATTCTGTAAATCATTTCAAGTTACAAAAGAGCATAAAAAGGTAGTAATATCCTATGTATCCATGTATTCCTAATGGCCACATTTATAAACAATGAAGTTTGTTTCGCCACTGTGAAAGTAACAGTGAATAGAAGAAACTAAGTCTCTTCTCAGTGGTCAACTGAGTACAAAATGACAGGATTTTTTCATCTCTGTTAACAAATGTACTGACTCAGAACTTTTTCCTAAATCTGTGGCAGATTTTTAAAAGGATAAAAGTCAATCTGGAACTTAAAACTGATTTCACTTGGACACAATCTATGCCACTCTGACTTCATACTGACTTCTAGATTCCTGGAGTGCATTTTTATTAGTAAATTAAACAGTTCCAGGAAACATTCAGGGGCACTGGAATTCTACTGTCTATACAGCTGAACTGTAAAACAGTCTATGCCACATTTTTTTGCATGTGCTAACTAGCACCAGCTCAGTCTAGACTGGAAATTGCCATCTGCAAAGGACTGTTTTCAAAAAAGTAGTTTTAGCATGCAAAGGAGTAGAAAAGTACAGACAGAGGAGTTTTGTGCCAGCTGACTTACACAACAAAGAGTGATCTGGGCACATTTAAATTACTAAAATTGACAGAGCCTCAGGGTATCACTAGAGGATCGGTACAAACAGATGTGATCTCTTCTGCCAACATGTGAAGCTAGTCAGACACAAGCCATCTCCAGCTAAAAAGCTGCCTGAGTTTATGCCCTCTGCATTCCAGTTATACTCCTTAAATAGTAACCTCAAAGTTCCCTGGGGGGAACCGTGGGCTTTAAACATGTATCAGCATTTTTTAAAGGAATACATGACTGATGACCTGCACTTTATTTTAAAGACAGTGAAATAAAAGAGATAGCAACTAAACAACACCAGAGACTGTTCAACAGACAAGTTCAAGAGACTACAGGAGATCTCATACAGCAACTATTTTAGACATGATGCACAGTTAGTGTCCACTAAGAGAGCAAACAATTAAGGATTTGAGAATCATGTATACTGGGATACTGGCACTCTCCAGCTGGTCGACTTTTGTTTCCCTCGAGGGACACCTCAAGATGACAGGATCACTCAGAACAAAGTCAGATGAAAGCAGCCATCTGTACTTATTAACATGGCACAGGAGAGTGTCATGATTTTTTCATCTGAATGAAATCATATTATTCAAAGCCAGACTTAAACATTTAGATCCTTTGGGATATAAATCATGTGCTCCTGTGCTAAAATTAGATTTAGTAAAACAAACCCAAACCAATTTACTTGATAAGCACCTATGCAATAGTTGGAGATAGTTTTTTTACAATGAAATGAGCCCAATGAAAATAGAATCACAAGTTTTCCCTTTGGCACCTTGAGAAAAGGCTTAGAAGAAAAGAAAACCACCTTCCTGAATTAGGCATATATCATAATATGTGGATAGCTGTTGCGGTGTGTTTTTCAATGATTGTATGTGTCTACATTACTCCCAATTTTATTTAACCCAAGACACCCCCACTCTCCTAAGTTCTGGGAACCTCCTATTTAGTTGTCAATCTTATGTTATCCCTACCTCCTTTTCCAGAACCTCCCTTGTCTGTCTCCCCTGTAGGCCAGCCTCTTCCCTAATCCCCGCCTGGGAAATCCCCTAATCCTCGATGCCCCATTGGCCCACGTGACCTTCTCCCCTCCCCTTGCTTTCCCGGTTGGCTGTGTATCCCTGTCATATTACTTGTGATTTATCCCTAACCTTGTTCTCATTGGTTCTTAATTCAAGCCCTGCCCCTTTTGTTAAGGGTATAAAATCCCTTGCAAAGCCCTTGTTAGCGTCTTGGGGTTCGTCTTTTAAGTTAAATAAATCTCTTTTGTTTGCACCCCAAGTCCGGTGTTGCTGTTCTCTGTCCCTGTGCCAGACCTGCAATAGCTGGGATTGGCAGAACTCGCAGGGGGACTGTCGCACCCCTGTTGTCGCTCAGCCGGGAAACCACGCACCGCGACAGATAGCAAAACAGTCTCCTATGCTTTCTAATGTTTTCTGATTAACTGTTTCAAAAGTAAAAGCAATTTACAGTAATGAACTCCTTAAAATTTGGTAGCAGACACTTGTAGTAGTCCTGTTCTAAGGTTTTCTTTGTTACGGCTTGCTATGATTTTGTGAAGTTCTCAAGTCAACTGTTGTCACAACTGATGTGTTTTGTTGTGCTTTTTACTTTGTTTTTAATTTAAATAAATTAGTTTTTCGTTTAAATAAATTTAAACACAAAAATGTATAGAAAATTCAGTGGGGTGGAAATTACTGATCATTTTCCTAGCAAGAAGTAATTTGTTTTCTAGACACTAATGTTTTACACCAACATTATTGTTGCAGATAATGTAAGTCTGATCTGACTATAGTCCCACTTGAGCATTTTCCTAATGATGTGTTATGTAAGCAAGTGTTTTGCATAGAAGCATGCTTACAGTATGCCAGGACTTTGTATGCAAATAGGTATTAGGATTTACAGAAATCTTACTTTAGTTTGCAGCATACATTATCTACACATTGCTGCCAAATTAAACACTGATATGTGAAAGAGAGTGTTAAGTTAGAAGTACTTCCTTTAAAACAAACATCTGCATTCCTCACAACATCTGCATTGTCTTTTTGGCTTTGTAGGTAAAAAATATAACTGATATATGCATGTTTAATGGAGCATTACTCTAGAAAGCTGTATTTCTGAGTCACTTCATACTACAATTCTGACTAAAAAGGAAAAAGCTGAGTGGATTTTCATTCAAATGTAGTTATCACCTATTAAGGAGGACAAATTTAATAGGAATAAAAGACAGTATTCTAGAGCATATGAAAATACCACTAGATCTTGTCTATGAAATTAAAATAACTTACCAAAAATACTGGGCTTGAGGTTTGTTTGCTTCAGTTTTAACTATATCTTTCTTGATTAGCAACAATATCAACAAGCTATAAGCCTTATAAACAGACTATAAGAACAGGGGAGATGGTTTATACTTACCATCATCAATGACAGCTTGCCACTGGTGCACATGTTTCTGATATGAAGATCTGACACTGAACGCTTGGCACTGCCAATCTCTAAAGGCAGGCACACCAGCAGGACAGGAAGGATTTTCACATACCCTATACTGCATTGTGGGCCCATGACACTCTCCTTCAAGGCCTGAACTAGAAAAGATGGCATAAATACAACCCTTTACTGTTGGCAATATTTTGTCAAATGATGCTAGACACAAATTAAAAATAGCAGGGTATTTTGTTGACACTTAGCATTCAGAAATCACCCATGAAAAATTGAAATCACAGAACAAAACCTGCTTGCCTTCTCTTTGTACTGGTTACATTACATATAAGAAGTGATGGGTGCTAAGCCGTAATTTCCACTTAGCTCCACGAAAGCACCAGGGTTCAGTCAGGAGAACCTCAGGTGCACTTTTGATATAATTGAGATGATTTTTCTCTATCTGGGCTGAGCCAAAGGGGCTACTGAAAGGAAGCAACACCTGCAGATTTGCTACCTCTCCTTTTTCTGTAAGTGTGGTGTTACAGGGTTCGGACAAATTCTTTGTTTCTTTCTGTTTTCTTTCAACTGCAGTTGTGCTTGCAGGTCCTAATGAACAAATGCAAAAGAAGAGAGAAGTGCAGAAACTGGAGCTAATTATTTGGAACCTTGCCTGGAAAAATGAATTAATGAGCACAAAATTAAGACATCCATAAATTCTAGAAATAGCTTTAAGGTATACAGCTGAAAGTGGTGTTTAGATGGTATGAACTATGAAAGAATTCTGCATCTTAAAATTTCTTTTAAACCCCCATGCTTTTGTATAGCCATATCCAACTTTTCCTCAAAATTCTTTATGCAAATTTATCTTTTTAAAACCCCTCATCTACCTTACCCCAAAATCTGCTATATAGTATTCCATAATCCTTCATTTCCTCCTTTGCATTATTATATTTTTAAAACCATTGGCTCGATTCTTATTCACTCTGGTTTAGTTTTCCCTATACTTGCCTTACTTTCTCTACTCTGTTCCCATTCCTATGCCTATATTTTATTTTCTTTTTCACTTAGTGTATAAATGACCCACAAAATTCCAATTGGTACTGAGAATTATAAGGAAAACACCTTTTAGCTGGTCACTGAGATATAGTGAAACAAATTTCATTCAAGTCCAAAGTAAAAATCTCTTTATCCCCAAAGGCAGAAGGTTTTCATTTTCACAAGATAGGGAATCTAAATTCTGCTTCCTGACAGTCTCTCTAAATGTCAGAGAAATTGGTAGAAAGATCTCTTTGTAAAACTTTCAGTTCTTTGGTTCTCCAGATGAGATGCAATCTTTGATTTGAGAAGTCAATCTTCTCTAGTTAAAAAATTTAAAGACTAGAATTATGCACGGACAACGTACAAGTCAGAAATTGTGAATTTAAGTTTCTGTTGCTTCTTCAGATAAAGCTTAAGAAGGAAGTTTTATTCTTCTATTACTATTATCTAGGGCCTTGAGAGAAGCAGAAAAGATGAAAAATGAAGCTGCCATGCAATAAAATACCTGAAATACCTATTGTTTCTTCTACATATTTTTCAGTATTCATAAAGTATTAATTGCTTAGGTAAAGGCCAACTATATTTTCACAGGTTCCTGTACTCATGTAAATTTTGTCCAGAAATTCTGATGAACAGCAATGGAAACCTGAACTCATTTTTACCCAGGGCATTTGCGTTGTCGACTGCTGATTCCAGTGTTGCAAGTACGGCTGCAAGTGCTCCATGCGCTCCACTCCCCCTCCATGTGCTCCGTGAAAGAGGTCCGATTGATACAATCGCCAGCCTTACACCACTAGGTGAAAATTCAGCTCTTAGGTAAATAAGTCAAGGCATATGCAAAACAATTCGCTTCTCCACCACCACACAGGAAGCACAATGTAAACATTTGGTTCAATACATAGGTTTTGTATCAGTCAGGTAGATTTTTGCCTTGCGGTCTCCAAAGCTTTTTTATCTGTCCTAATAAATGCAACAGCCAGAGATCTTTCTCTGTTTCAGTGGCCTAGGAGCAAATTCAGTTCTTGTTCAAGTTCACTTCCAATGGAGGATACCTCCTAAAAATGGTATCCACACTATGCTATCTCCTTTCATTTTAGATTGAGCACTGCCTAAGAAAGCATTTTAGGGTCCAGCCCAAACCTATTGCAGGGATTCATTGTCCAGCTGAACTGTGCAGATGATCACAGCACAGTGTCCAGGGCTGTTCTCAGGACGTGCTTGCTTCAGCATGACAGTTCCCACCAGCAGGAACTTCATTGTCCCTCATTGTCCAGTGACAATTTCAATAGAAAGATATATTACAAGTAATAGAGAAAAATGAGATTTTATTCACCACTTGCATTCAAAGATAAAATGGAAGCTTCAAAAAGCTGGTGTTGAGAAAATTCAGAGAATTTCTGGCATTTATTAAAATAGTAATAATAAATTCAGTGATCTCTCATGCATATATCATTTCCCAGGAACACTGCAATTTTTCACTCAAAAACTATCCAATCACTATTGCTATGCTCTGTAACCTATGCCATATCTTGTACAAATCATCATAAACTCTGCAGAAATTGGTGCTTTATCAAATTATACCACATGTATTAGGAAGTAGAGGTATTTTCCAGCCTTACCAATTTCATGATTAAACGATTCAGCAATTATAAAGCAGACAATGATCACTTACTTCCATTAACATCAGTAATTTAACTAATTTCTTTCTACATTTTGAACTGTTGGTGAACCACTGTTATCAATGGATAACAGACTTCACAAACAAGTCTCACATTTAAAGCAAAACAAAAGGTGTCACTAAGTCAATAAAGACTTCTGTTTCTTTTAGAATACACTTCAGTAAGTTTTATTGTGTGAAATCCTTTTCTCGTAACCTTTTCGTCTACAGTTTGAAACTGGTTTTTACTGATCAATTAATCTTAATTTTCTCTCTTAAATCATCACATTACAATGAAGGCATTATTATTCCACTTTTAAAAGGCCTTCATGTAGGGTGGCTCCATCTTTATATTCGATTTACAACCAGAAACTATAACTTTTGTAATGCTCTTGGATGTTTCAAACCATAAATGCTCATTTAAATTTAAAGTTATTGCTTCAGATAAAACAGGGATTTTTCAATCAAGATAGCATCTGCCCTCTGCACAGTCTAAGGGATGTTTATAAATCCTTGACTTAAACCCCAACCAAGTAGGAAAAACTATGCAAATGACATTTCTATAATTTCCTAAGATCCTAAGAGGAGCACAAGACAACAATACTTCATCTCTACAATACCAATAAAAAACCCCCAAAGCCAGTGATCTGTATAACCTAAACTTCATCTTTGACAGATAATAAAACAAAGAAGAATAATTATTTCTTATCCCCTGCGATGTTTTGGGGATGTCTGCTTAGTTTTTTACTGCTACACATTAATAAGTTATCTCTGTAGCCTGGCTCAACAAGCCATTTTAATTACAATCAGTAATTCTGGTAATCATCATAAGAGGTTCTGCCTTCTCATTCCACAGCATAGGCAGGCCAATCTCAATGTGAAAAATGTGATATCAAACAGAACACATCCCTTACTTTCCAGATACTGACTTCAGACAGTATCAACTACAAACTCTATTAGAATTAAAATATTGAAGGAACTGACATTATTTTAGAGATATAAACAGGAATACAATCTGCTTTTCCTTTAGCATGTAGAATTACATTATCTGAATATTTTATATCAATTGATCGATTCGATTTTAGGTGAATGATGAGAGTTCTAGTGAATGTAGTATGACTCAAATCACTCCTGTGGGAAACAGCTTAACAGCTGTTATACCTTGAACAATAACAGCACAATACCTTGAAAATCCCAAGACATACATATACACTTTCTGTGTTTTCTGTTTGAGGTTATTTATATTCATTTACAGATATATACAAAGATTACAAATCATTTTAACTGGAAAGATCTTGAAGGGCCATTTATGTAACTCTGACTTGGGTGGTCATGTAATTTGTCTGTGATGGCATGCTATTAATGGGATGTATCATTCCTTAACATGCAATGACACTATAAATATTTCTTGATAAAACTTATCTTGAAAGATTTGAACAACAATCTGTATCAATTCCTTCACAGAGACTATTTCTTAATCTTAAATCATGGCTGAGAACTCTGTATTTTTGAAAGCTTAAGCTTCTATTTACAGCTGGAAGAACAACAATTGCATTCCATCCATAAATATAATACAAAATCAGAAAGAATTTGAAATAAAACAGCGTAAACATTAAAACATCTGTCTCTTTGGCTATTTTTAAAAAATTCACTGGGTTTAGGGAATGTTCTTTCTTACCTGTATTAAAAAATACATCATATAAAATGCTCAACTGTACAGTTTATTTCATGGTAACTGAGGTAAGTAGGAAACTTTTAAGAAGTGCAAAGAATTACTCAGTTTGTTTCCTTAAAAGTTAGATGTTCAGTATAACTGATATTGTTTTGCCACTAGAGGCCTACCTTTCCAGTGTCACAGTCTGTTCCATCCATTGGTGGATCCAGTTTAGTTTTGCATTCCTTCTCACTTTCCACCTTACACCACAACCCAGTGCAAATGACATGCTGAAAACCAAGCAAAGAGTAAGTACAAAATCTATCTTATGCAAAATTACTTCCTGCATGCAGTCAACTAATGTTGCCTAAATTTACTAGCTTTTTCAGGTTTTTTTCAGTATTTACTGAAATACATTTAAAGACACATTAAACTTGCCAAAAACCCCAAGTGGGCAGAGTCTGTTTAGACTTTTACTAATTGCGCTTCTCTAGGACTTCCACCCTCCTCTTGTTTGTGCTACCTTGTTTGTGCTGCTGTCATAATGATTCATAATTCCTCTAGAATTCATTTATTACTCTAGAAAAAGAATTTCAAAAGCCATCACACCTGATCCCCACAAAGAAGACACAAAGTTACCTGACAAATTAAATACTTTTGCTAGAAAGAAGAGAAGGGGGATGACAGGAGTGCAAGTCAGTAACAAATTTTAGAGATGGAAGGAAAAGCCCTCTGAAGTATCAGAACACAAGAGTTTTTACTTTACTCAAAAGAAAGTCCAGCCTTGCAGGATGCTGGCTCACATTTCCCGAATTTCCCTGGCAGCTTTCCCTATTTTTCTCTAAAAAGTCCTCCTTCTCCTATAATTTTCAGTCAGGACTTCATTCTCCTTGCTGTCTCTTCCCCCCCTAACAATAAACCTTGTGGAAGTGACGAGAGGTCACGTGGGGCTCAACAGTGGCCTGAGTATTACTGCACATGCACAGTGATCCTCCACAATGTATATTGCCCAGAGGGGCAAGAAGGATCAGGAGAGGGGGAAGCATTGCAGGCAGGATAAATGATACAAAACAGCTGGGTTGTTTAAACCAAGGCTGCCAGAAGACCTGCTCTTTCTGAGTGAAATGATTTGTTACATTGGTACACCCAGTAAGAGTCTCTGTGCCTTTTACACTGTGCATGAAAAACGTGTCATAAATCTTATGCTTCCTTGAAGAAAGACTAAAAGCAGACGAAACATAATTCAACAAAAGATTGTGTCTGAACCAAGGAACAGGGCAGTTCCACTGGGAGTCTTACACGTAAAAATGTCTGTAATATCAGTTATCGAAAAAAGAAAAGAAGTCAAAGACTGTAGAGGTCTGAAGCATTGAACAGAAACAAGAGACAGGATGGCAGCAGTCAGACTCACTCCTGATTCATCCTGTAACAGTTTTTTGCTGAAGCTGAGCTAACAACACAACAAACAGCTTATGTATATCTCCGAAAAACAGCTACAGAAGTTCTATTGTGTTACTGGGTAATTTTAGCAAGCATTTTTCAAGTAACAAACTCTAATTTCTGTTCTTCTTCATTTTTTTTAAACAGTGTAGATGTTGACAATAGTAGATGAGATAAGAGTATCAGATGTCCATGACAAAGTGACCTTGACATACCAAGAGGAAATGAGAGACAAACTGTTGGAACTACTCCACAAAAATATATGTTAATCTAATGGTCCTAATTATTTTATTTTCATATCTTCAAATCCTCATTTATGAGGGAATACAATGGTGGAAAAGCTGTCCAGATTTATTCAAGTTTTCAAAAAATACAGGTGGATTTTCTCTTCTGTCATCACATTTTTAAGTGTATTATCTTCTTTTTCCCCTAAACACTTTGATTGTACATTTAATTTAATTGGTATATGATTGCAGAATGGCTTACAATAAAAGTTCTTTACAAATCTAGAAACAATTATTCTAAATATAGAGAGGCATTAAGTCAGATTTACCTTGTTTTGTGTATTTTGGGTACCTAAACACAGAGACGTACTTGAACCATGTACACTAAATAAAGAAAATTAAATCAACACCCTTTGCTTGGTAATGTGCATTTTATACATCTGCATGTTTCTGCAAATACTTGTATATCACCTCCCTGTGAACCATGATCTTCCACAGATAGAAACTACTTTGGGCTTTAAGTGAACTGTATTCTAAAAACACTCACTTGACCAACTGTTAAAATAAGCACTCAGTATTATCAGACTTTAATATTCCCCAAACCAAGAGAAAGGAGGTATGGCATTACTAAAATTGGTGGTTTACTTGTATTTTTTTTTTTCTGGGCTTTTCATTTCAGTCAAATTACAAACAGACTCTTTAGTTACTGTTAAGACTATATTTCTGCTGCAGAGGTATGAGATATGGAGATTACGGTCAACTTCTAAGTTTTGACATTTAAGGATTTCTGTACAAGACCAGGGAAAGACCATAACACACAATATAGGTTTTTCGTTAGCAACCTGCAATGAAGCAGATCTGGACTGATTGGAAACAAACAGAAATCTGGAGGCTACTGTAAATTTTACAATCACTCCAAAATTAGGGCACAGACTTCTACATCAGGATTTTACTCCTCTGAAAAAAACTTTCTTCAGTCACAATAAGGACAGCTAAGCTAACGTTCACAAAGGTTAACCAGTTATCTGTGATAAGTATAGTTCAACAGCTGTCAGAGTTTTCTAGATGAGCCAAGGGAAGGAATAGACATTGGAGATTAAAAACCTAAAATTGTGACATTAGACTACTCACAATCTGTAAAATATTTGTGTGTACACTGGAAAACAAAATATTGCCAAGCACACACAAAGAACTTTTTTTTGAAAGAATGTGTTAGCCATGAGTTTTTAACAGCAAAAGCTTGTAAAACAAAACATGAAAGCCCCAATGTATTACAGAGGTCAGTCCAGCTTTGGAGTTTTGTGGGGGTTTTGTGTCTGTTTCTGTCTATTTAATTAAAATAATGAAGCAGGTCTGTGTGAATCAGAAGGATACATTTCCAAGCATGTAAACATATGGAAAGAATGTTCAGTTGAGAGGAATGACCAGAGACAAAAAGGGAATTTTAGAACAGTATTTGTGCAAAGTCAAGATTGTTTAAAATGTAGCGGTTGAGATGAGGACAGATATTTCACCAGGACTATAATATTTCCATTACTTTTGTTCTTTCATTGTGATCTTTCCCTGAAATGCCTTAAAAACCACCATGAAATATAACCAGTCTCCTACTTCTTTGCAAAGATCACAGCTGTGTTATGACAAGAACAGTTTTAGTGGAACTGACCAGATAGCATTCACATCCTGGACTTTAATCTTAAAAGCCAATATTTAATAGTTCAAGAATTGCATTAAATTGTCAAGTTTTACAATCCTGTTTAATCATAAATAACTACTTCTGAGCCATGATCTCACTATCTGTTACATGAAACAATGTTAGGATCTAATTGATTTTTGCATGAGACATCATGGGCATAAAAGCAATCTTGGCTCCCTTACAAGGTAAGCATGGAGACGCAGTATAAATCTTGAGCCTGGAGAGCCACTCATGCTTCTCTAGGGTCTAAAAATTTTGCCTAGGATACGAAAAAAAATCTTAGAAATAAAAAAATGAAAGAAAAAAATAGTTACCATTTATGAAAGGGGGTGGGAGGGCCTCACTTAGGAAAATACAGGAGTAGGACCTTAGTAGTTCCTTCAGTTCTTTGCTTTATTCATTAAATTAAATAGAATTCTTGATAGCAAGGGAATATCATTTGTATCAGTAGTATTTGCCAGAGGTTGCCATGTAAGGCAACTGTAAAGTGCAGCCCTAAAGTACTCTTCAGTAATAACAATTGCAGGAAATTACATCTCAGCAAAAATGCACTATTGATTGTAGCACTGATATTTGTAGAATTAAGATTATTTTTCACCATTATTCAATTTTTTTCTTAGTTGAATAGCTGTTATATACGAAACACAGTTGCTTAATGTAGAAGACTGTATGGAATTCTGTTCATTAAATAACCTTCCAGTCTCAAAAAATGTAAGATTGTGGTAGAGTTCATAATTTATCTTTTACACAATTTTACCAAAGTGCATGAACTGTTCAGCAAGTAGAAATGTCAAAAAAATCCTGGGCTATAAATTGCTGGATTTACGGACATTTAAATGAACCATTGAGGAGAGTGTTTCTCTCATTTCCTGGCTTGCAGACAACAACTATAACCATAACAAACTTCCAGGTACTGGCAGAGGTATTAAAGGAAGATTAAAGGAAGTAGTCTGGATATCACGGAATACTCAGTGGTTACTTATGCATAATTAAATAATTATTGTAATAAATAATAACTAATGAAATACTGCATTTACTTTAGAAAGATCTTCTAAATGTTGATTTCTCCAATGGCAGCCACAATAATTTGTAAAATCAACACAGAGAAATTTGAGTCATTTTCATGTTAAGTGAAATGCACTTATTTGCAAGGTTAGATTCAACATATTTGTTACTTGTGTCTAACATCTTTTTATTTCTGAAGAAGGTGATAAAATTCATTATTGAGTAATAGTGCTTCACAGTTACATATTGGTGTTGCAGAGGCCATGCACTAGAACTCCTGAAAGATTTCTGGAAAGTTTAAATAGTTTGGTTCTAGCCGAATCCCAGTAACCTTTTTTTTCTTCCTTTCTTTTCATATAGGAAAAAAAACATGTAAAAGACGAAAAACTCTCTTGTCCTCCGGGCTGTACTCTATCCATTGCTCTGAGCTTCCCCTTCACTCTAGAAATGCTATTTATATTATTTAGAAATTCTGTATTTAATTAGACTAGCAATAAACTTCCCTAACAGAAGAGATAAATTTAAGATCCACAGCAGGAACAAAAGGAGATCTGAATATAGTGCCTAAGCTTGCTGTAAGTAGCTCTTTGCATCTAGAAACTGAGGGTCAAATTTCTTGGATTTTTTTTTTTTGGGGGGGGGGGGGGGTGGGGGGTGGAGTTAAGAAGTTAAGAGTGTAAATTCTGCTTCCCGATAAAAGAGCACAGAAGAAAACCAACAAGGTGATTTTACTGAGGTCGGGAAGGAAGCTTTGGAAAAATTCTCTTCTACCTAACTACTGTCACCATGTTTTCCCAGTGTCCTTAGTGTCATTCATTCATTGCTAATAGAGCCAAGGTTCCTAAAAAATTATGACAATAATTTCTTGGTTCAATATTTCATTA
>VYXD01008262.1:731617-806109 GCA_013397195.1 Hylia prasina | reverse complement strand
CTTTGTTAAAGCAGTTAAAAAAAACAACACTTTCAAGACCACTCAGTGCACTGTCAGTTTAACAGCAATAGTTTAGAACAGCTATCTTATGGATACTTTTCCTGACCTACTAGGGAAAAAAAGACAGTGATGGAACTAGTACAGTGTTTTTGTATAAAACCCATTTGAAATAGAGAATATGTAATGCTGAAATGGAATACAAAGCTAAAGCCTCCTATTAATTATTATCAAATAAATAAGTATCAAGGAAAAAGGAAAGCATGTTACCTTCCTTATGAGTAATTTAAAAAAAATAGTTTCTTATTAAACGAATACTATGCTTTATAGATAAAATTCCCTGTAAAGTTTCCATTTTTTTACCAATGAGGATAGAAAATGTTCTCTACAGATAGGATGATATCATATCTGTAAATAATCTTCAATGATACAAAAGTAACATTGAATCATAGAACGGTTTGTGTTGGGAGTAACATTAAAGATCATGTAGTTCCAAACCCACTGTCATGGACAGGGAACCTTCCACTAGACGCGGTTGTGCTCAGAATTCCAGCCAGCCTGGTTTTGATCAACGCAACATGAGGAGTGCACAACCTCTCTGGACAACCTGTTCAGTTCCTTACTACCCCCATATTAAAAAAAATTCTCCCTAAAATATAATCTAAACATACTCATTCAATTTAAAGCCATTCCCCCTTCCCCTGTCACTATGTGTCCTTGTAAAAGGCCCCTCTCCAGCTCTACTGCAGGTTTCTTTTAAGTGCTATAAGGTGCCAGAGGCTCATCCCAGAGCCTTCTCTTTTCCAGGCATGTCCATGTTTTATGTAGCCGTGCACAAAAATCAGGGAATTATAATAATTTCTGTTGAAATCTGCAATGACACAAATATGTGTATGAGAAAGATGATTGCCTGTATCTGTTGTGCATGTATTTTTAAAATCTGTGCAAAGCTCAAGTTTTCAGACAGCAGCTGTACTCTTCAAACTGTTTTACTCAAAGTTAGGCTCCCATCTCTACATTTCAGTCGACTTTGATTTGAACAGAAAACTCAGTGGTGATGAAAACCAGCCAAAACAGTCAAAGCTCAATATCTGTGATAGTACAGATAGATTAACATCCACATCTATCTTGGACTGAGAAACCTAGCTTTAGACCATTAGCCAAAAGGGACAGAAAAATTTAAGAAAGAAACAATCAGAGGGAAATGAGAGACTCTGAAGCTGGAATAAAACCACAACAAGTATTTCCCCTGTGCCTTCCATCCAATACCCTAATAGTCAATGGGGTTGTATGGCACGGAGAAAGAAGCAAGATTATCTGGGGACAGGTTATCAGCACAGCCTCCACTGACACTGAGAGACCCTTGATAACCTGAGTGAGGATGCTGGGAAGCAGAAGCTCCAAGAGAATGGAACTCCAGAGTGATATTATAGCCACTACTGAATAAAGCTTAATTATCAATAGAATAATTATCCTAACATGTCATCTCAATACATGCCCCTTTTTTGCTTTCTGATTTATTAAAAAAAACCCCAAACCAACAAACTCATCCTGGTTTCCAGAATGTAAAATAAGTATCATCAAATAATTGCTCAAGTATGAGCAGCAAAATATATTGCAAGTCTAGAAGGTAACCAGTGCCTGTAAGAGAAAGCTCCTGAGGAAGCAGGTAATTTCAGCAGTATGATTCAAATCACGGCTTGTTCATCCAAACATTTTCAAGAATGAAAAGCCTATTCAGTTAATACAGATACCAACAATTACTGATAGTAATCAGTCCTAATACTGATATGTTTCAAAAGCAAGCTAGTCTTGTCATGAGTTAGTAGGCATTACAAACTCTGTCCTTGTAATCTGTCCCAGAAAAGAGGAAGGGGAGGAAGTCTTGCATTCTGTGTAAGAAATGATTCATAAGCTGCTGTCACTGACCAAATACATGAAGAGTTTTCTTCCTCTATTTTTTTTCCAGTCCCTCTCCTGGTGAAGGTAACCTTTGAGAAATTCCTGGTAACAGGTAAGAGACTCAAAATTCTTACTTGGTTTACTCCACAGATATGTATTCAGGAAAGAGAAAAACAATGCACTAACCTGTTAAACCTCTCTACCCTTCTTTCTTAAAATAGAAAAGTCATTAAAATGTGAACAGTGGGTGGTCTATCTGCATATCCACTCAGTTTTGAAGTAAGCTTTCATTCTTCAATAAGGCAGTCGAACAATGAGGGAACAAAATAAATGGTAAACAAATACTTTGAACATCCAAGACCACAAATCATATGTCAAATGCTTTAATGTTTTAATTTATGGATTCTCACTAAAATTAAGCTAACTGTTCACAGTTTTATCAGCAGAGGTGACCACTACTGCTCCTGAAATTTTCATTATATTAGATGATTTAAAAGTTATAAGGAGTTCTTCTACCAAATGTAATTAACATTTTTTCTTTCCATGTGCTGATCTTGTTCCTCCTCAAAAACAAGTTCAATTGTATAATTTTACATTATAAATATCCAGACAGCTCATTTTTTCAGTTATTTTAATGATACTCCTTATTCCGCATTATTAACACATTCACAAAGATTGGTAGACCCTTGCTTTTATAACTCTTACGGATTTTATTGTGTTCTGTGGACATATTTTGGACAGTGATAAGGAAAGCATGGGGAGTAACTGTCTCTCCATTAGCATTTCCTTATCTTCCATTTAGAACTCTCACCAAGTTCCACTGGATTTCATACAACTTTTTAATATATTCACGAAGAATATATGCTTTTTGCTTATAAACTACTAAACAGATGATTCAGAAATTCCACAGACTCTCTGTTCAGCACTACAAAATATGTGGTAGAATATCCTGAATTTTAGTAACAGTTACCTCTCATTTCAAAAAGTGCTTGTCAGAAAAAGAATGCAGATGTGTATAAAATTAATTCTGAAAAATTCCACCAGTCTCTCTTTTAAGTGTCTAAGAGAACTTCTAAACATTTAGAGCACTTAATAATTGTTAATTAATGTATTTTGAGATGAATAAATTTACAACCAGTCTTTATTCTCCATCTTACAAAAGGAGTCATAGCCCATAGAGAGCCATCATTTAAGTAAAATCACATGTAGCTTGTTAACCTCAGTACCAGCAATTCTCACTCTTCTCTCCATTCTCCACACAGGTACAATGTCTTTTAATTAACTGTTGTTAGCTTTTACTTTGTAATATGACCTCATTATGTAATTACCTATTTGCTTAGTAAATTTATTTTAATAAATTAAATAATAGGTTATGTTTAATAAAACCAAATCTATTAATGTGACACAATTTAAATGACTGATTACACAGACAGAGCTCAAAATCAACTGTTGACTTATATTAATTGTCAATGTCATTAAAATGTCATCTGCATTCAGATACACAAGGCTAGAACAAAGACCTTTGATATTGCAAAGTAAAGTTTAGTCTGCCATTGTATTTCATTGAGGATATTTCTCTTTAAATTGGAAAAACTGAAAAAACCAACACACAACCTAATAAATATCCATCTATCAGAATGTTTTCAATATAAGGGTCTCTTCTCCCAGGCAACTGACAACAGGACACAAGAGGCCATGGTCTCAAGCTGTGCTGTGTGGGAGGTTCAAGTTGGGTATCAGGAAAAATTTCTTCAATGAAAGGAACACCTCAGAACTTTATATTCATCAATACAATGACAGCTGGCAATGTCTTTCTTTGTATATGCTCTCAGAAAATGAAAATCAACAGCATCTATATTGCAAAAGTTTTTAATCTATTTGTACGATAATTTATGGCAAGAATAATATTTGCTGTACAGAAGGGAAAAAAAATGGGGGTTTTGTTATCCTTCGAGAAGCAAAGCCTTTGAGAAAGCTTTTGGTTCTATGCTGCTAAACTACTCTTCACAAGATCAGCTAGAATGGTTAAAGGTATTTCACACAAAAAACACAAGGTAGTAGTGAAATGACCTCAAGATTCAAAAAGAGCTAGTGAAAATTTTCTAGAAAAGTTGATGTGTTGAAAGAACTATTTATGACTGGTCTGTAGGGTGGGCATTAAATCTCTGCTTCTGGGGCAGTTAAGAATGAGGAAGACAAATCTCTGTAAGAGATACTCTAGATACTTTTGAATCTGCTCAAGTCCTTTCCAATAGGATCAACATTCAAGTGTTTGTCTTCAAACATTTTTATACTGTCTCTTCACAAAGGTTCGACTACTTCTAGTGTCTTCTATGCCACTGCTAGGGCCTGGCTGACAAACAGAGACATTCATGAAGAAAAAACAAACATCTCTAAAACGTCACCTTATGCTCCAGAGTGCAAGACCACTCTATTTCAGATTGTGACAGCTAAGGACTGTGACTCCATCATGAAGCAGGGATCTGGGCCTCTATGCCTCGGCATCTTTTGCACTGGGAGATGTTACTTTTTTGTTTGTTTGTTTGTTGTTTTTTTTTTGTGGCAGCCGCTCATACATCTCTGGCTACCTATTCTTTCATTTTTGTGGTAGTCCTACAAACTACATGGTTTGTTACAAGCCTTTATTAGTTTGAAGACTTCTTGAACAAATGTCTGGTTCAATCAATATCCTGTCTTTTACACTGACACAAGATTTGATTTATTCTTTATTTCCACTTTTTAAAAACATCTATTAGATTACACACAGAGAATTGTGAAGATGTCTTTAAGGACATCCAAATGCCATTACTTCTGTGAGAATATGATGGTTGGGATACCATCATGATTTGTTTTTCCAAGGTTATTTGAATTAGTATGAAAGGATTTGAAAGCTCTGAAATTTCATATGTAGCACTGTACCTGTTTTTGCCCAGGATTTATGTATCAGCAATGCAAGTTTCACGTTCCTATACGAAGATCATGCAAATTCCTTTCTCTTTCAGAGTCCAACAGCAATATAAAGCCATGAAGACATTCCAAGTTCACAAACAAATGTAACACAGTTTATAGAGCCTGACCTGTGCTGCAGTCTTGGAAGAACTGCTAGCAGCAACAGTGAGCTTCTCTGTCTACCTTGTTTCGTGTACTGCTTGGCATCTAGAAGACCTTAGGAAGTCAAAGATAGGTTTGACTGCCTGCTGCAAGACAAAACCTTACCACTGTGTAACACATGAACTTTTTAAGATCAGTATCTCACATTCGCAAATTTGCTATTGCACAACCAACACACCACCCATAACTTTGCAAGAATTTTACATATCACCATTTCTCAGGGAGCATATGTTATATTTCTTGTTGATTAAGATGTGTCTTTTTTCAAATACAGTAATTTTGCCGCAAAAGTTTCTATTCTCTAAAAATACTTCTATTATGTTGGGCAAAAAGTAGTACTTGTATCTGTTATTACCATACCTGTCTCAAAGAATTTTCTAATTTACCAGTGAACTTATCTGCAGATAATTTTCAGTGATTGTTTCTTTCCTCTTATTCTTGGTTTACTGTCATAGGAATAAGTTTACAGAAAATAATTCTTCCTCTACCCATTCCCTCTTTCAATACCAGCAAACACTACAGCAAAAAATAGAAATAGAATTATATGTAGCTACAAAACACAAATAAGTATTCCTTTTTAGGTCTTTCCTTTATCATGACTATCATGCAAGCAGGCTGGCTTATATTAACCAGGAGGTTTTTTTCTGCAGTTATGAAAATGCAAAAAAAAGAAAAAACAGAAAAGAACAATTTCATGCAGCAACTTATACTTGTGTCAATCTTTAAATAATTGCTCGTATTCGCTTATTTGTGTATCCAGAAAAAAATAGAAATATTTTAATTTCCAGGTTTTTCTTGCAATTAACTTCATGTTTTAACATTAGATGCTAAGATCTCCATTCTCAGAAATCTTTGACCAAATTTCAACCAAGTCACTTTTAATTCAAAGTGTTTGTCCTAAGATCCCTAACCACATATTTAGCAAAACATCCCCCTCTGTTGTCACTCTGAAACTGACATTATAATACAAACACACAAATACCTGGCACAGACAGAAAAAAAATGACAGAGGAATACATACCTCCCTTTTATTTCAGCTAAAAAATCAGGTATTTTCTATTTGTTTTTCTTTACAAGCAGCAAAGCCAAGAATGAAGTTCAATTCTTATTAACAGATTTTATCGCAAAATAAGAATTTTTCACTTTGGGTTAAAATACTTGACACTGAATACCTAAAAACATTCTGCCCAATTGTGAAAGACAATTACCTTCATCTTCATTTTGCCATCCTTTTCTTCTTCTAAGACGAAAAATAATATTAACGTTGCAATGACCAATGAGTATTCTACACTTTAATGGGATCTATCCTGAGAAAGCCAAATTAAATAAGGGCTCTTCCAACTCATGATCTCATTAAAATGTTTGTTGGCAACAATTGTTAGAGTTGGATCTGTTACGCAATACCATATTCAGCAACGAAAAAACATCTAGGGGCACCTGTTTTTCCCTAGCCAATGGCAGTCCTTCCAGTTAATCTATTTATTTTGTAGCTATAAAGGATTTTTAATTACTTCAAGTCATAAACATTTTCATAAGCTACATACCATACATTGATGCATGTTGTTGTTATTATTATTATCATTATAATTAACAGAAACACTATTTTCTGAATTTTTCATTGTATTTAAATCCCCTCCTTATAGAAAGGAACCAATTGAAGTATACAATCAAATTAGTTCAAATCGTATTAGTATTACATGCAAATGAACACCAGGCTTTAATATCCACATACTTACTTGTGACCCATTTCATGGGCAATTGTAAAAGCCAGATTCAGACCATTGTCCTCTGCAATTATACATTTTCGTTTTTCACTGCACATTCCACTCAGGTATGCTATACCTAGGAAACACAACCACCACATGTAATTATTTTTTGTTATTACTAACTTTATATATTATGGTAAAATTAGACCCAAACAAGACTGAAACCTTGTTGCAGTCAGAGCTATCCAAGTTTATAAGCAGATTATCTGACAAAGGTTTACTTACTCAATTTGCAACCAGTGGTAATATTACCTCACAGTAATGATTACATGAACTGCAATGTACAGGAAATGCATTCTTTAAAAGCATTGCTCAGTACCTTAATGAGGTGTGATAGAACATACGTGTGAATGTCTGTACTGCTGTAAAGGAAAATAAATGTCTACAACAATAGGGCACAAGTTTGAACAGATATTTCCTCTGACAGACTTAGAAGAACAGAGTGCAAAGCACAGAGTTTTGCCCCTACATTTATCACTACTAAGTACTCATACAGCATTCAGCATGTTAGAGATTTTAAAAATGTTTAGAAGAGTCAGATGTCCCAGAAGAGTTCACAGGAGACTGCAGCCTGTCAAACATATTTATTGTAGAGGCTATAATGCATTTACTACATAGTACCTTAGTTTTCAAAAAACCCAGTGAAGCCTTAATGGTACGGCTTTGAGTTCAAGTTCAGCTTCTTAAAAGTTGAGTGTCTGCAACTGTAAAAGCTTGAGGAAGTGAAGCTCAGTTTGGGTAATGGTAAATATTTCAGACCACAAACACATTTAGCAGGGACAATTGTCGTCGCTCGTCATTTGAAAATCTAGAGCAAGCAATCAAAACACTATTTCAAGTGCTTGGCCTTCTTCCCAGGAACTTCCTTTCAGTGAAATGGTGCCCTCCAGTTCAGCATGTTTGTTGGATATTTGCATGTAAAGGTCAAGTTTGAAATGTTTGACAGTATTTGAAGTTTAGTCATAATTATCATTCCAGGTTAATAAGATAAGTCATTCTTCTTACAGTCCAAGTATCTGCCACCGTGTGAGCACAACACTTCATCCACAAGTAGTAGACCCCATCACTATTTTGCCAGCTTTTGAGTGTTGCCCTCAAAAGAACTGGCTGAAAGCTTTTGGACACAGAACTCTTGACAAAAAACGTTGTTGAGGACTAAACAAAACAATGACAAATTAAATTTGAACAAGACAGAGCATTTCAACTTTTACTATTTGTTTCCAAAATAGGGAATAGCCATCTGGGATACGAAAGAAAATCAAAATCTGGTCAAAGAAAAAAAATGTAGTCCTTCAAATGAGACCTCAAGCTAAATGTAGGTATCACTTATACTGACTTGAATAAAAATCAGAGAAGAAATGCTCTGAAATGAATGTTTTATTTCAAAAATGTTATGCTGCAATGAAATAAAAAAGCATATTTCTAAAATAATTTTTTGCCTTATAGTTCCACAATGATATGTATCTTCTTTTAAGATTTGTTGACCAAACTGAAAAAAACAGAAAGACTTTCAATGCTGGAGCTTGTAGTACAGCTGGTAACAATACCAGAAGAAGTGAATATCAGGGTCCTGAATTCAGCCATCACTGGTGAACTTAAACATTGGTTCAACAAAATAGAAAAATCACTCTTGCCATAGACAAAACCCAATATTGCATTTTCAAGTGGTGGAAGTGATCCTTTATTATAATGCAAAACATTCATAAACACAGCTTTTCTTGCTGTGCTGGTTTTGGCTGTGATAGAGTTAATTGCCCTCACGGGTAAGGAACTACGTTTTGGGTTTGTGTGAAAACAGTGAGGGTCACACAGGGAGGTGCTACTTGTTGCTGAGCAGTTGTTACACAGATCGGAAGCCTCCCCTCTTCCTGGCACCCTCTCACCATGAACCCAGCTGGGGCTGGGCAAGACACTGGCAAGTGCACAGCCAGCACAGGTGATGCCAGCTGAGCAGGATATCCACACCCTGTAGCACAGTGCTCAGCAAAAAGACTAGGCAGGAGGCTGCCAGGGGGCTGATGCTCAGGGACTGGCTAGGCTTTATCATTATTACAGTTAATTTATTTCAATTAGGAAACTATTTTTATCTGAACCTATTGCTTTTCTCACTCTTATCCTTGCAATTCTCTCCTCCCATTTCATTCTGTGGGGAGAGAGCAAGCAGCTGTGTGGTGTATAGTTGCCATCTGGAGCTCAGTCATGACAGTGTTGATGGCTGTTCTCAGTTGGACAAAACTTACTTGCTGGGATCTACAGAAATTACCAAACCTCTCTCTTCCTGATGATGCTCAGTACTAACAGTAAACTGTGTGATAATCTGTGTGATAATCTCTAGCTTTTTCTAGAAAGGGAAAAGGAGTCCCCTAACCTTCTCCTGACCTCTAAAATGGCAGGTTTCCCACACAACAACATGAGTACTACCAGTTGCTGTCCACTATTCTGACTACTCCCCATTTATTCCCAAAGAATTACAAATGTTTCAAGCTTCACACCTATTTTGGAAAAGGGACAGTCAGTATTATTAGGAATTTTCAATAATACTCATGTATTGATCATATAATACTCATATAATACTCAAGTAATGCCCATATATATCCTTACATATCACCAAAAATGTTTTCATACTTGGAATTCGTTGAAGAAAATTGATTATGCTTGAACCTTGTAAGTTTTTAATCTAAATTGCATTGAGATTAAATTAGATTGCTGATTATAGAAATGTCTAAAAGCATCAAAAGCAATCAATACTTTATGACTTCTCCACTGTTCAACAAATTCAACCTCATATATGCAAGCCACTTTGAACAGCAACTACTGGATATATATCAGCCAGCTACCAGCTGTGAACTAGTCTCATGTCTTTGATTATGAATTTCACATGTAATGACACAGAAACTGACTTCAGTAAGCAGCTCCTTTTGTCTGTGCTTTAGGTAAGAGACAGAATTTCTTCTTTAAATATATTTATGTTCACTGAAGCTTCCTGTGGTTTATTAACACAGCTGGAACTGCTCCAAGGTTAAATCCACATTCAAAAATAAACAAACCAAACCCCACAACAAATAAGAACAAAACAAAGTAACAACCAAGGAAAAAACAACCCAAAAATGAAACAAAAATAAAACAAAAAATCAATAAACAATTGCTCCCTTGTTACAATTATGATATTCCTAGTAAACCCCATAGCCTCAACACACTATTTCAAATTAAAACTCTTAGTATCTGAAAAGTATTGGCTAGAAATCATTAAATTCATCTCACTGACAATATAAGGAAGGATAGATTATTTATCTATAAAAAGCTATGTTTTGAAACAAAAAAAAAAGCTCAATTGAATATATGTCAAATGTAATATATTCAAATTACTTCCTTCTGTGCATAATTTTTTGTCAAGTTAATTCAAAAGAAAATACATGCCACATCAATTAAAAGACTAAAGCTGTAGCTTTGTGCCTGAGAAGAACCACATGAGGGGCTACATTTTCTTATCAAACATGTAAATATCCAAATGAAAAAAATGGTGCTTCAAAAAAGGGGAGCTTTTCCCCAAGTCATAGCAGTAGTTTATTTCTCCTGCTATCAGTGCTACCATAGACACGAGCACTTCATTCTACAAACTATGACAAATTTTCTTGTGTGTTAATGGACACAAATCACCAAGCTACCTTTTCTTAATTCAGGTGCATCCTTTCTGTTGAAAAGTACTAGTTCAGCTGACAGGGATGTTACACTTAACGCCTCACCAGCTAAAGTATCTGAACAAGTCTGTTAGCTCTACCTACCCATTCATGGCCAGCTGCCTGTAACATAAATCACCACCTGTGTTAAAAAGGCTGTTGTCAGCATTGCCCCCAGGAACCAAAACTCCAGAGTAAGAACACCCCAAACATAATCCCAGTAAGAGACATGCAGTCAAACTTACAAACATTGGTCTTCCTTACAGTGAACATAACACATGTAGGTATGACTGTAATACTACCCTCTAATAGGCTAGAAAATGTTTGGGTCTTTTCCTTTTACAGTGAGCACTGTAAAAAGAGAGTTAATATTCTGGAAGTCTCATCACCCAAATTACTTACTTATCCCACTTAGATTTCCTTTTCTCTGAACTTCCTTGGTTTCACAACACAATAAAGTTTTTTTTTGTCGCTGTATTAGCTATGTGTTTATTCAAAACTTCCAATAGCATGATCTTCATTCAAATTATCAGTGGTGCACAAAACTCAAAAGCCACTACAACAGAAACATAATTTAGTGCCCAAGTACATCTGGCTTTTGATTCACAAATAAATATTTTACAGGAAAAAGTATTTTTAAAAATATTTTAAATAAACGGGCAAATCAATGGGCTTGTCAGCAAAAAAAATGTTATTTAAGTACACTTGATTACTAATCAAATGATTTTTTTTAGCAGACCAGATGCTTTTCTTAAAAAGCAGGAGAAAAAAGTTGTCCACTGAACTGACACTTCAAAGTCTAATTAGCACAAGCTGTTCTTAAGAGAGTAACATGACTTCTAGGAAAAACAAGTTTTGTCAGTTGTCTGTGAATCAGCAGCTCTTAACCATGGTAGTAATCAAAAAAAGACAGTTAACAATCAGAAATCTCACATACAAAATGCAAAGCCCAGGAATATTTATTTTTCTGTTTTAAAGTGAGAGAGATAACAGTGAGGTCAAATATACCTATACGTGGGTGTTCTATTGTCACAAACAGACATCACTGCAAAACATCAGAAAAAATAGTGGGATACAACCATATCAGCTTTTTTTGCATTATTCCCAAATATAACATAAATTTTATTCATGTCTTTTGTTATTTTATGATTTATGTACATCTTAGAAAATCCATGCTTTCAGGAGAACATCAATAACTATGCTAACTTATATGTACTAATAAATATGATTTTATGTTTCAGAATAGACTATTAAGCTTACTCTTACACCGTGAAACAAACTTCTGCACTTTAATCCTTAGAGCAGAGAAAATAGACTAAAAATGGAATGTGCATGTATGCCATAATCACAAAAAATAAGTTCTGAATGTATGTTTATACAGTTTTAGGTTCTTAGTTCTTGCAATGTCTGAAGAGTCCACAGGCCTCTAGGATGCTATTATGGGGATGGGATGGCAGAAGTGCTGGAAGATACTAATGCAGCCCATTTAGAAAACATTTCTTCCAAGATGAATACACAGAGGAGACAATAAGTACAGTTTCCCTGCTGCCCATTCCTGGCCTTTGCTGACAAGAGATGTAGGGGTCCCCTGAGCTAAAGGCTGGCTAAAGTTGCCCACTGTCAACTTTAACAGTTGAACTCTGAATTTGGGTACTCCTCCTTACCTACACCCACCCACCTGGGTCCATAACATGTCATGGCAAATAACTCCAGTGTAGCTGCCTACGATAGTACATATTTCTCTTTATATGAAGATTGCAGAGGGGGTATTCTAACTCAAATACAAAGTTCTATTCATCTATTCAAAGTCATTTATGCCCTCCTAGACCTCTGTCAGCAATTGCAATGATCAGCTGAGAAGATCTAGTGAATCTAGTGACTCCCAGCAGAGGTCATTTACATGTATTTGCATACCTTATTTACTCTTGTACTAGTACTCTTTCTGACAAAAGTGGTTATAGTCAAAAGGACTACCGTACCATGGTTAATAGAAGACCAACATAATGGCTTTTCTGTGGTTTTCTGTTCTTTCCTAGACAGTCCTAAAGTTCAGCTTACTCAGCTGATCATGAGGACCAATGGTATCCCGGGTACACTGGGAAGAGCATTGCCAGCAGGCTGAGTGAGGTGATCCTGCCCATCTACTCAGCTCTAGTGTGACCACATCTGGAGTGCCATGTGCGTTCTGGGCCCCAAGAAGGACAAGGAGCTACAGCAGAGGGTCCAGTGGAGGACACAGAGGTGACTTGTAATCTGGAGCATCTCTCTTATGAGGACAGACTGAAGGAGCTGGGTCTGTTTAGCCCAGAGCAGATTGAGAGGGGATCTCATTAGTGAATATAAATATCTCAAAGGCAGGTGCCAAGAGAATGGTGCCAGACTCTTTTCCATGGTGTCCAGTGACAGGACAAAGAGCAATGGCCATAACCAAAAGACAAGAAATTCCACCTCAACATAAGGAAAAACTTCTTACATTGAGGATGTCAGAGCACTGGAACTGGCTGCCAGGGAGGTTGTGGAATCTCCCTGTCTGGAGACACTCAAACCCACCTGGACGTGTTTCTTTCTCACCTCCTCTAGGTGAGCCTGTTTTTGCAGGGGGATTGGACTGGATGATCTCCAGAAGTCCCTCCCAACCCTTACAATTCTACGATTTTCAGAGAACTGGCCATTTTCTGATCTCTTTCCTCAGTGACAGAAAAGCCCATGACTTCAGGCTTAAAACTAGTATTCTTTTTAATATGCATTACTTTGTCTATACTTCCATCTTGTCTTTCACTTCCTTTTCAGTATCTTGATATCTGTGAACAATTCTTTCTGTCAGTTTTATACTAAGCTATCCAGAATGCTTCAAACCATATGAAAACATATGCAGGCTACCATTATTCCAAATATTTTATGAAGCAAGGCAGCTCTGAACTCAAGGATAGTTCTTCTAGTGTAAAAAGAGACAAGTAATTCCCATGTCTTCTTTTTCAACTTATAAGCCACATACAAAAAATCCTTTAAAAGTAAAGGAAAATATTTAAAGCCATAACACGCTGTAACATGGTCAATGAATAGAGTCAGTATACTTTTAAAACCTTTTAATTGCCCCTTTTTTAAAAAGGCAACATCACCAAGTGGAAAACTTGTCCATAAAAATATGCATGAAGAGGAAAAGACACAGATGGAAAAGAAAACTGCATAGTGTTAAATGAAAAGCAGAAAGTCATAAATTTGAGAAAGTCACAACTTCCTTTTCTCCTCATTTAACCTTCTTTCTGTAATCTAGAAAGAGGGAAAAAACCCTCAACTTGAATAGTTTGTATATAATTAGCGTCAAAAAGGTCCAAAATTATTCTACTCAGGAGAAAATATGAAAAATTGGATATGAAGTTTTATGCAATAAAAATCTTCTTTGCTTCGTATTTTCTCATACTATGAACATGAAAGAAAAACCATACGTAACCTTTCTAAGAAGTAACTCAATCTTCTAAGAAATTGAAATGGTTTAACTTCCTCATGGCATAATTTTCATGAGCAACTTTTCTAGATGTTTATTTTACATGGCATAGAAAATTAATAAGAATCTTGATCTAAATTTATAAATTAAATATTTGGACAGAAGTAGAAATGTTTATTTTTAGGATTTACACAATAAAGACTTTCAGTCCTTAAATTACCTGGTAAATCATAGGAGTGCCTTATGAAACTTTCATGGAACTGCTGTACACAATCAAGTAAGATGTGACTTTGAAGGCACCTCACATACTTGGCTCACTAATGAGGCTCACCTAATAAAGGTAAAGTTTGTTAAAGTTACTTAAAGAGCCAGCAATAGGTTTCAAGCTTAGCATGAGAACAGCTCCTACCAAATACATGCATAATTAAGTTAATCTTGAGGATATGCTTTTCAGCGATGCATTGGACAGACATGACAGATAGGCAGCTTACTTTGAATGATTATCCCATGCCCCAGATTATGAGTTTGGGCCTGCTTTCTACCACAAAACTGTTTATGTACACCAACAAAAGCCTTTGTTACTCTACAAAATGGTGAGATGGTGACAGTGAACACTGCAGTACACCACAGGAAGTAATTTTAACAATTCAAACTTGCTTTCTGTTTTACAACTTGTTCTACAATTACATTTTTTCTAAAGGTGGGCAATGTGACAATGTTTCAGGCTTTCTCACACGGAACCTAAGGAAAGACTGCTATGAATGGATTGTCACAGTGACTGGGAAATACATAAACCAAAGCACAGACTTCCCTTTTACTTCTTTATCTTTGCTCATGATATGGAGGCGGCATCTTATTCATTTGATTGTCTCTACACTTCTGCGCACATACATGTATTCACTTTTCTTTTTCTACTCTTTTGATCTTTATTTGTCCATCTTTCATTTTTTTCAAAACTGCTTTTTTTAAATAAACCTGTTTATTTTAAAAATCCCTACCTTTGGATTTCTGGCCAGCAAACCCAAAAAGAGGTGTGGTGGGCAAGGGTGATGTACTAATGAAGATGAGCAAAGAATGTAGGGAATGACTGACCACAGCTGCTGCAAAGAAAACTGAATCCAAGAGGGATTGGAGAGCCAGTTTCAGATAAATGCCTGTATCACTTTAGTGAATTAACTGTTTGTGGAAACGTTTATCCCTGAACTAATCAAAGGAGTGTGAATGACTTCTTGAGTTAGCTGGCCCAGCAAGGGGTAAGTGCATATGTAGCTCAGCCCAAAAGAGAGTATAAAAACTGAGTAACTGACAAAATGAACTTTGAACAGAACAATGGGCTTGAGCAGGCTTTAACACACATATTCCTTCCAGCACCAGGGGATGCTCAGCATCATGACAGTGAGCATGAGGGCCAGTAGTGAGAACGAGATTTGTATTGTGATCCCATGGTATACTGCAATGGGTACACAATGGCTTGCACTGATTTCAGTATATTGAATCAAAATCCCACATAACATCAAATGTCTTCAGGTAAGTACATTTTGTTTTAAACATTAAACCCTCCTCATGTGGAATACCTAATAGAACCTGGTCATAGAATTCTGACCCTCATGCATTTCACTGTTCGCCACAGAAGGTTTTCTTCTAAAGACAGAAGGAAAAGTAATACTGCTCCTTCAGCATACAGCATCCACACAGAACTAGCCTTTTCTAAAACATATTCTCTTCCTTGTTGTTTTCAGTGCGAGTCAAGTTCTGTTCAGTTGCAGGAAACTAATGTCAGAGCGTGTAGTAGCTCTTGAAACTATCAGGAAGAAAGTGGGACCACTGTGAACATCTGGAACTTGTAAGTGGCTATCTGTGTTTAATAGTGCCACACAAAAGCTTGATAGAGGAGTTCTTGAAAGTGAAAATTCTCCATGAAGTTCTTCTAAATTATTCCTCAGATGATTTAAAAATAAATGTCCCATTGCAAAAACAGGTAACAGAAAAAAAGTATTATTAGACCTGCATTTTTCCTTCTAGAACACTTTTTTTAGAAATAAAACACCTGATACATGGGAACAAATCTTCCATGCTTAAACAGCCTGATTAGTGTTGGATGACTTACACCTGGTATTTATCCACTCAAAATTCTGTAAGGAATAGAAGGCATAGATTTACTAGGATAAGTATTTAAGAAGAGTTAACTTTAACAAAAAGAGAGAACAAGTTCATTTTCTAATCCAGAAACTGTGCAAAATGTTTTGGAGGCTTGTACACTGAAGTTTCTCCTAGGGTATGACTTTAAAAGAGAAAGTAGGAACAACAGCTTCTAGTCTGAATTCAAAGGGAGATACCTTTGCCAAAAATGCAAGTAAAATTTTAGTTTGCCAAGAATACCACAGTATAAGAAATCACAGTATGAATACCTACTACTATTAAGGAAGAGAAACCGACCTCATTTGATGGAGACAACACTTTCTAATAATTTGTTACAGCTTTGCTCTCAGATGCTTTCTTACTGCTGCCAGTTGTTTAAATCACCTTTTTATTTTTTTAATTTAATTACTATTTAAACATATTTTTATAAAAATAACATACAAAAAGGCTTGGTCAATTAAAATATATATTAAATGACTGGAAGATATTAAAACACCCCAATTTTCTTTTAAAGTATTTTTTTTACAGTCTTCTCATTTGATTTCTGTAGTTTTTTTACAGTCTTCTCATGGGCCCTGGCTTAAGGAAATAGGAACAGTGCACAGAAACAGCACGTTGATGAAAATGCTGATGTAAGAGCAGGTTTTAGACTTCCAGGGAAACTATGCAAGGGATTTAAAAGTTACCCTAGTTTTTAAGATCAATTCTGAGGCAGCCTTTATTTTCCAAATGGAAATTTGACATCACTTCTGTAACCTTAAAAAAATTGTGCTGACCCTAAAACTTGAGTGAATTTGTCATTTCAAGATTTAATGTCATCCATTATTTGTAAGTAGAAAAAACAAATAAGCAGAAAATACTTATTGTGCTCCTATTTTAATGCAAATGCTGTATGTTTGCAACTCTCTTGTCTCTGATTCTGAAAAATTTTGACCGTCCCCATAAAAAATATGATGACTAAATGTAGTCCTGGAACATAAGATGGTACAATTGGTTTTCCACTGCTTCCACTGCTGTGCAGGGTGAGTTTACTTTAACATATTTTAGAATACTACAAGCCTACAACTCTATACACTTGGATCAAAATATATTAGCATCACAGAGTAAAATATGTACTGGAATTAATTAAGAACTATGTCACTCCATGCAACTAGTGAAAATATTCATCCATGTGCTTATCTCTCTTCTTGTCTTCCTGACATCTGGGTTTCCATTCTCACATTAAAAGAGTGTACATCTGCTAAAGCTGCCCCTGTGTTCTGTATATCCACACACATTGCAACACCTTTGAATTCACCTCCTGTCTTATTCCATCAAATCTTTTTTTTTTTNAACATCAATTCCCCTTACCAGTTTCGTCTGCTCATAATACATCACTGATGTCTTTCCTGCTCTTAAAAGAATTATAGCCTTGATACCCTATTAAGCTGATTCTCCTGTAACTTTGTTTCTGGTGCCTCCTTCCTGGAAGATGGCTGGTACCACTCCCTATGCACAAACCAGTGTGAAATTGCTCAGGTAATTTTCACCCTATAAGACATTATTTAGACCTGCTTTTGTTGGAAAACAAGACTGCCTTGCTTTCTTTTGCAACTTATTTTATTATACCAGTGTTATGGAAATGACACTCTTTTACAGAAATATAAAATTGTTCCTTGACACACAGGGCTTCGGCGCAGTAAAACATTCCCTGATTTTCTGCAACCTGAGTGATTCCTGTAAAATATTTCCCTTTTTTTATGATACATTCAACTTAAAAGTGATATGAAAGTGATTATTTAACTGTTGTTGAGATCACAATTAAAGAAAATAGTCAGGATTTTTTTCCCCATTTTTAATGAGATGCTCTCTCTTTTATGTGACACAAGGGCGGCTAGTGAGATAGAAAGAGGTATTAGTCTGCTTTTTTATTTTTAGCATAATGTACTACTCTATGGCCAAAGATTTTGCAGTTTGTGCTATTTAAGATTTTTGTGTGAAACTACTTTGTTTCACTGAGAGATGCACTATAAGAAAGTGACTGATCTTGGGGCTGTTTATAGCAGAAAGCACATCTTCTAGGAAATGTGAATTGAATAGGCAGTTGTTCCTTTATACAGAAAACAAGGACCAGATATGGATGCCTAGCTTAGGATACCTTATCTTTTGATAAATAAGAACAAAGGAAAAGCTGTCTTAAGAAGGGTCTTCCGCTGTATCTCTTTTCAACTAAAATAATTTGATTTAAAATTACTATTGTTATCTGCAGATATTCATCCTCTATTTTGTCTACATTGATAGAACTATATAAGGCTATATTGCTTCATGCTGTATAATCACATGTGATGAAAGCATTTATGCTGCCCCAGTAAGAGTCAGTGTTAACTGATTAAGGGCATGATCTGATGAGTTTCTTCAAGTCTGTGTCTCAAAGCTCTTGCAAACTGTTTTCAGTTCATAAATTCCTGGAATTTGTGGGGATGATTCTCAGGAATTTTGAGTTCAATGACAGCAAGCTGAAGAGATTGAGAGTATCAGGTGTTTCTTCTTTCAGGGTGTCCATTATCCAAAATAACCTTAGCAAAGTCTGCAAGACGCAAGGTAATTAAGAAGTAGAATGCAGCATTAGTCCCCACTTGAGCAATCAGAGTAAAGGAAGACTTACTTCATGTTTTATTCAGTGTAGGGTACTACATCCTGAGAACACAAAAACTTCAGTATAGACTCAAAACAAACTACAGAAAAAAACCCTTGTTGACACTTAAATGCCACAAAAGGGAGCTATGAACAGATTCAAACTGAATGTCTTCCCAAAGATATTTAAATGAAGAGCAAGACTTGACCCTATCTTTCTGTTCTATTCTGCTGACATTTGCGGATCACTTTTCCTTGTGCTTTGACAAGTTAGATGTAGTTGAATACATCATCTGCAGTTCTCAAAAATATGAGCTCTTTTTGTCTCTTCCTCAGTTGAAGGACTCATGTAACACTTCCAAAAGATGCGGTTTTTTACAATCTAATTCCATTGCACTGCTTTTTCCCCTTCCATTATATATTTACAGGACACAGATAAGTTGATGCATTAGTCACAAGAAGCTACCTCTCTCTCTGAAAATATTGTTCTGAAAACATTTCCACAAAAAATACTGGATTTTCTAGCGCACAACACTATATAAAGTTGACTATTATGCATAACTTTTCAAAAGTTTCTTTTGAAGGGATAAAGGTACTATACACAAGCATATCTATGAAGAACTGAACACAAGACTAATATTAGCAAAATGGATGGCTAGCTAGAAGACAGGTATTTTACAGCCATATATTTTGAATGCCTTTGTTATGTGTGGCAGCACATTTTATTTTTTATTTTTAAAATTGTATGCATGATACATTAAGTGAAGAACAATTCTTTATACAAACTAATCCAAGAGTATTATGGCATATAGAGTAACTTATTATTGATGCATGATTATTTACAACTCCAACCCACAAGATTTTATGTTTTTCATATAAAAAAAGCTATAAAAGAGGAGTAGTGAAGTTGTAAAATCCAGGAGACAATGAAAGATATTTTTGAGTGCTCACAGCACTTGGGCCTGATTCAGTTTTTCAACAATTTCAATGAATAGAGTGACATAAAACATAATTCACTGTTTAATGCACTGAGAGGGTCACTAAATCACTCTTTTTATTTTTTTTTTTTATCTTTTGCAATCTGATTTGCAAAAATGGTAAATTTTCTCCTGGCGAAAAGATTTTGCTTAATCTTAAGTAAGCCATGCCCACTTTTGTCCTCTGCTTTGTGTCTCACCACCCTGCCCCATCCTTGGCATAAGTATCTCTTGTGTACTGTGGCAGGATTGCTCTGAGGCTTCACTGATTCTTCACTTCTGGCATGCTAAGTGAATGATTCCCACATGAGGTTAGAAAGTACACACTATTCACAAGGCTATAAAACACAAATTACTGTGATAATTAACTTGCAATTTCCTTCTCTTTTCTTCAGCACATAGTAAATATACACCATGTAATATACAAGATTCTTTTGTCCTTACTTTGCAGTGATGGACATGGGAATTTTGTCTATGGACAAAATTCTGAACTGAAGTTCCAGGTTGAAACCTAAGTATTTTAAATGCTATTCAGTGTAATGTATTCTTACATCCAATATATCTCTCTATATTTCAAATTCATTTGAAAGAGGATTTTAAATACCTTAGATGAGTTGAAACTAAACACAGAAAACAAAATAAAATTAAAGATATACCTAGAGATGAACTAGCATTATCTGTAGAAAATGAAAAAATTTTACTGCATTTTCACAGAAAGAATATGAAATTACAAGGGCCTGTGGGTGGTACTGAGACATATTACACCACCCCTTACTGAAGCCAACGAACAAATTCAGAGTTTGATCGTGCAGCTGAATACACTGGGATTTAAACATCTGTTAAGAACAAGGATCACATGTTAACTAAATGAGAAAGAGCACAACTAAATCTGAACTGGAATGTGCAACAGGAATTACATATAGGTAACTTAATAGTTATTATTTCAAATTAAGAAAAAATCACATCTAACCTCAGGGATACTTCAAAACAGACACTATCTGAAAAAATTTACTTCTTTAGTAACTGAGGAATGATTGCACCTTTAATACTATCTTAATTGTAGTGCATTTATTTTTTATTTAGAACTATTACACAAATAAACAGCTATTACACCATTAAATAAATAATATCAAAGACCCATGCCTGCCAAGACTATAAACAAACACACAAAATCATCTTGCACATCAAATGAGCAACATGTTTCAGTCTCAAAAATTCCTTGAACTAGAACATCCAGAGGCTAATCCAAGTTCAATACAGAATGTCATAGATTTTCTCAGCTCTAATGTTTACATAGATTTCATTGTAAAGATCTGAAACTATATGTAGACATGAAAATCAACCTTCCTATCCTCCTAAACACACTCAAAGGCCCTACTGCTTCCTAAGACAGACTGCTAACACATGCTTAGCAAGAAAGCAATAAGTGACGTCTCTAGAATAATCTGAAAAACCAAAGAGAAAATACCTTTTTTTCCATTGCTTTCAGCTCTCTAAATACATTGGCTAACCACTTCAAAGTAAAATAACATAAAATAAAGAAAACAAAGGAATTGCCTGCATCAAGTCCTTGATCAATTGTTTAATGAAGAAAATACTTGTTTTCTAAGTATGGTAAGGGTCGCTAATTAAAAGCTCGGTGATTATGAAATTGCCATCAAGAGTCCATTCAGACAGATTCACTCTCTGTCACCCTGCTACTGTTGAGATTAATTAAGCTTTAAACACTTTAAATAAAGCATTGGAAAATGAAACAGTCTGATGTGTTGTAACCCAGTTATTTTCTGTCTGAATTACAACATCACTTGAAAACAAAGGTTTGCATATCTCAATGTGAAAACTTCTCTCTCTAGTCTCACTGGAGTCTTGTCATTTATTCCAACTCAGTAAAATAAGAGACAAAGTAAGATAGGACTGCAGCTTAAGAGTTTTGCCGGAAACATGAAGCTTAATAACTTTTAGAATTGAATTTAATATAAGAAGCGTTGAGGTTTGTCTGAATTTGATGACTGAGAACATGTAGTGTAGCCGGCATTCTACGTTCCAGAGAAACTGCACCAAGCATGCATAATTCATTTGATGTTTCATGACATATGAGGTAAACTAAATTCTATTTACTTATTTTGCTTTGGTTTTCCACATGTATTTGAATTCACAATTAATTAAGATCTGTTTTGCTGTACTTACAGACATGTAACTCACTGACAAAACCAAATTTTATTCTGTAGGATACAGAAGTCAAAATTTTCCAATTTTTTAAAAAAATCTTGTGTATTAAAGGTCTTTGTATACTAGATACACTGGACTATCATATGGTTATTGCTTCCTAGCATTTCTACATTTCTTCTTTTTGCATTTCTACCGAAGAAAATCAATGTTCAGAAGTCACATGTGAATAATGGAGCTACTGAGGCATTTGAAGCTACTGACTATACATCTGAGCTACACTACTTTTCTTTTAGAAAAAATCAAAGCCCAGGAATTACAGCTAGCTTTTCTATAAAAGCACTTAAAAGATGGTGCTGCTCTCACTTAATGAGGCATTCCTCTCTATGTAGGTTTGTGCAATATTATTATCATGATTTTGCTGTAAAAAACAATGTTGTATGAATACAAAATTACATGCATTGTAAAGGTTATGTGAATGATTTAGATTAGGTTAGACATTGGAAATCTCCAAAGGAAATCTTCTGCAGATTAAATGGTGAGCCCAGTTCTCTGAATGTCAGGCATCTTACTGAAAAAAAAATCTTTCCTTTACATCAGATACATTTTTAGAGTATCTCTAGTTGAGTGGAGCAAATCAATACACAGAGCAAAACTCCAAGCTTAAAAGGCTTCTGCTGCTTTTGCAAATTTTGTCTAGCATCAAGCTTGGAGATGTATCAGAGAACATTTCAGACCTAGGAAATTTAACAGACTGTAGTTATGCCTTTGCTGGGAGAAACTTGCTGTAATTGTTCTTATCATCCAATCATTTCAACTGCCCACCTCCCACTCTGAATTCCCCATGGCACCAAGAACAGTAACATTCAGAACAAAATCAAGGAAATTAACTGCAGTAGTGATGAATATCTGAAGAAATTGCTGGTGTACATCTCTATGTACAGGTAACCTCAGACAACAGGATTTTAAAATGGTATATACTCAAACAGTACTCAGTTACTTAAAACAAGACTTTTCAGCAATATCCAACTAGACTGTGGACAATGCTGAAACATTAAAAAAAGGTAGATGTTGCAAAAATGTTACAAGACTCATTTTTCTAACCTTAATTGATTTCATCCTCTAAACATACTTCCTGCACTTCTATCTGCAAGCCTGACTGTACTCTGCTATGTACAGAGCAGGACCTATACATAGGTTCTATATTCCATCCTACATGGTAGTAGTCCTGGTCCACACCCTAATTTCAGCTTTACCTGTCTCGTGGAAACACTGGTTTCCAAAAATGCATGTCATCTTTAGGACAATAAGATAAATGACCATAAATCCTCTGATATTTTTGGATTCCTGTTTGCCTTGACTTATCAGAAACTTTCTTATACCCCACAAATGACAACACCTGAATAACCCGCAACGTTGATTTGCAACTGCTGCAAGCACATTTCTTCAATACCTGTGACTCAACAAAAGAGAAGAAACAAGCAAAAAACAAAGACTAATCCTGCCAGCATGTCTTATGTCTCAAGGGCTCCTGTTCTGCAGCCCACAGGTACTTGCGCTGGGTTTGAATTAGCAGCATCCAGCACCCGCATGAGTCCAGACACAGCAGCACACAGCTCGGCATGAGGAGATTCACTGAGATTCCCAACAAACTGTTACCAGGGCTAAGGGCAGCTGTGTAAGACTACAATAGAGTCATAGTCTGGATAAGAGGAGGGATCCGAGATGGATGGATTCAGATGAGGAAGCACAGGGAAACAGACTTCTTCAGTTTACTTCTGCTGTGCTGCTGCCTAAGTTCTTTGCAACTTCTTTGGCTGCTTGTTCATTGTTAACTGGCCCTAAGCATTCAGCATCAGTATTTCCAGCATTAACCCTCACTGAACATGGATAGTCTGCCCAATTCCCTCTTTCTATCATGTTGCTTAATGTATAGGGCTGGTCTAAACCTTTGTCCCTAGAGTAAAAGTTTGGAGGAAAACTCCAAGCAATTTGTATTAAAGATTGATAGCTTTCATATTAGGAAAGAAAAGTCAATAAATCTATCTTTGGTATTTTTTCTAAGTTGGATGGAAAATATGTTCTTTCACTTCATTTTGGTTTCTGGTCTTTATTGTGTAGATTGTTTGTCTGATTCCTTTTTGCTTATGATTTGTATCCACGCCATTGAGTTCCTTTGCAACAGTACAAAGACCTGATAGTGCCTTANTTTTTTTTTTTTTTTGTATCTGCAACACTAGGTGTTACCAAATTTAGAAATTTTTAATAGACTGTATTTATGCCCAAAAACAATCTGACAAGTTTTTAGAGGAATTCTGTTTGGAGATTGCATTATTGGAAAATGTTTTTTAGCAAACAGTTTAGAAAGAATCACATGTTCTTTTTAGCTGTTGTTTTAACTGAAAATGTTATCTAAAAATACATGACCAAAACTGGAAGAAGTCACTACCCACATTTCAGCAGGTTGTTGCGATGCCAACACAAGACAAGCATCATTTTAGAATCTTTCTATGGCTATAACACTGCACTCTAAGAACTCTCTAGTATAGTGTTTCCACAGGAGACATCAGCTAGCTGCAAACAACAAACCTAATCCAAAAGAAGTATGCCTCAGAGAGTCATAATATTGACTGCTGAAGTGGAAACGCAGACAAGAGGAAGGGAAATTAAGATGTGCATACACTTGCTTCAAGAAAGTCTGTGTTTACTTGTAAGCCTACTTGATGAGAAAATATCTGTTGATTTCAGTGAGAAAATATGTTTATTTCCATCTCTTAAAGTTTTATGCAATATCCCAGTAACAATTTTCCATATGAATCATTGTTCGTCTCAGTTATTTCAATATGATAATATTGACCAGAAGAGTCACACACAAAAACAGTACAGCATGTGCAATCCCCAGTTTACATTTTGTGCTGATTCTATTGCAATGGATTTAATTCTCTGAAAACCAACAACTGAGTTACTTAATTTTTTTAATAGAAATTCATTGGGATGTTTGCACCCATTATTTTACCTGTCATCACCCCAAGAAAAAGAACAACATTCCAAATCACCACAAATTCAAAAGGTAGCTTCCTCTGACTAAGTTAACAAAGCTTGTTTGGAAGAGAAACATGCTATGACCCCAAAACCCAGTCATCTTCTGGGGGAAAAGAACCTTGGACAATTTCATATCCAAAAACAATCTTTTCATTAGCTACATTAAATTTAATTTGTATAAAAACACCTTCATATTTTTCCACCCTCTGAAAAATCCTCTGTTGTAATCATAGGATGTCCCTGATAATCATGAAAAACAAGGTCTGAAACCTCTCTTTAAGCTATAGAGGTACTGTGAGAATCAAGGCAGCAGCATGATATCACTTCTGTGCATGAATAAGGGACACAAACCATACACACGAGCAGAACAGGAGGGGCAAAAAGAGTAAAGAATGCTGCCGCCAACCAACCAACCAACCAGAGGAAGCTCAAGAACAGTTGGAACTGGTCAATTTTCAGCCTGAAACAATTGCTTTGTGGTTCTCCACCCAGAATGAATTTGACAGCAGCTGCAACAATTGGCAACGCTGAAGTCAGAACAGCTTTGCAAAAATCACTTGACCTGGGCTGACTGATACCACATGAGAGTCTAGCTTAATGTTTTACAGAAACATGAGATTAGATAAGGAAGGCAATTACTCTGAAGTAATCCAGAGTTACTCTGGATTTACTTTATGAAGTAAGAAAGAAGACTCTCAACTCCCTAGCTACAGCAGAGATTTCCAAACATTTCTAACAAAAGGGAAACAATATTGAAAGGCATAAAATAAATACATTCTACTTCCTAAATTTTAAGATACTTTGGGGAAATCATATAAAATTCCTGAAATAATTCTTCTCTTTCTGTCTACTTTGCAAAACTATAAAATATGAAGTATTAATGAGTTTTGGAATCCCAGAAGAGTTGGACGGGACGTTAAAGATCATCCAGTTCTAAGCCCCTGCCATCAGCAGGGACGCCTTTCACTAGATCAAGCTGTTCAGGGGCCCATCCAACCTGGCCTTGAACTCCTTCAACCTCTCTGGGCAACCAGTTCCAGCGCTTCACCACCCCCTGAGAGTAAAGAATTTCTTACCTATATCTAATCTACACTTGTCCTCTTTCAGTTTAAAACTATTTCCCCTTGTCCTGCCACTATCTGCCTGCATAAAAAAGCCCTTTTTCCTTCTTTTTGTTAAGTCCTCTTCAGGTACTGGAGGGCCACTATGAGGCTTCCTCAGATCCTTCTCTTCTCCATGATGCTTGGTCTCCAAGATAGACAGATTTTTTTTATCCTAAGAATATAATATTTTGACAATCAATGCAAATCATGGGTTTTATCACTATAGAAAAGAAGTTCTTGTAGTTTTCCACCTTAAATGCCTTTCTGAAGGAATATTTAGAAGATTGTCACCGCATATTTTGTTCAAAATCATTAATGAAGAATATTTCAGCATATTTCAGAGAGGTTTGTCATACGGGTTTTTTTCTGGTTAACAGAGTTCTTGGTTAATTATATCTTTAAACCATTAAATCTTCATATAAATCACTGTTTATTTCAGGAGACAATGTAAAAGTACTTTTTGAAGAGCGTATAAGTTCTGTACTTTCTGTAGAACAAGACTGGAAGTACAGAAAGGTGTATTATTTGCCACCAAAATACATGAAAACTTTGTCTATATAAAGAATATTGGCACTTTATCTCTCTGGCTTAAGAGGATACTCATGTCCAGTCTGAAAAATGTGAGTCTTGGCATGGAATGACTAAACAATAAATCCAGTATTTGTCTGCTTAGTATCCATCACTGCAAACAACTATTATCCAACATGACAGCCCTTTCCAATAACGAGGTCTGTCCTGTACATGCTCCCTTCTCATAACTTTTATTTCTGGATTGCCTGAAGTGCTCAAAGATCACCTTGACTGCCTCACATTCCTATACAGTTACACTAATATTTCAGAGAGAATTGCTTTATTCCCGTCTTTATGGTAGAGAAGAGTATGTATTGTGCATTCTTCTAGATTTTTTGAGAGGAGGGAAGGTGAGACAAGGTCTGGACATTGGGGAATCGTATAGTACATTAGCATTTCTCATTTACCATCTTTGGTAAATTCTGTAATTTACAGCATGTGATACATCCTTGGAATGTTCTGTCTCTTTTTGCCTATAAATTTGTTGCGTGAATACCAAAGAAGATCAAACTGGCCTCCATTTCTTTTCAACAAACTTTTACTCATGATCTAATCTAAAATCTTACTCTCAGTTTTCCCAGGGGGAAAAAAAGTTAAGAGTAAAGATACAAAAATGAAACCATCTTCTGCATGTTCTTTCAACAATTAAGCATCATAGACTTGTTAGCCTAAAAATAATTGACATAATATATCCATGACAGTGAGGTAACTTAGAAATTCTCTTCAAGAAAGATGTGCAAAGTTTTTCAACACTCTTCCTTAAATGAGCTCCAGAACAATGGTGGACAAGACTCTCAGAAAATTATCTTCTAAATAGTGAGCATGGACTCACAGTACTATAAATATTCATGGAAGAAATTATACCCTACATTCATGGAAAGTTACTATATTCATCTCAGAAAATAATGACTGAAATTCACAAAATAAATTATGAAACATAGAGAAAACAATGACCTTCGCTTTTGCCGCACAATTGTAACTATATGGAAAGAACATACAAACTGTGGTTCAGGTCCTGAAGAAACCTCCAAACAGCAGAGAATGGGAAAGTCCAAACAGCCAATCCACAATATGCCATATTGTAAAACAATTCAGTCAAGGTATCTACTTCATTTTGCTTATCACAACATTAAGACTGCAAATTCTTTACCTCCTGTGCTCTTAACAATTAATAGACTGACACATTTCCAAGTTTCACCCCAGCTTGTTCACCAGAACTGTCAATTACTGACACTTGAGTCATTTAATCCTATTCAGTTTAAATTTCTATGGACAAATTCAGAGATATATAGTTCCACTACCTTCCAAGCTTTAGCCAAAGGGAAAACACTGTTCAGGAGAAATCCTTGAATATATTCACTTCAATTCTGAAATTCAGGAAGCAGCCTATCCTGATTTAGATAAACTGGAAGTACTCCAGATTTAAAATTCAGTTTAGATCAACATAAAATGATGGAGAGTTTTTGTCACATTGCTTCCTCTTTCAGCTGGAAGTAAATATTGTTGCACTAGTAAGTCAAAACTAAATGCCTCTAAACAAGAAACATTCATAAAAAATTCACCTAAGACCAATATACCAATTAGTGAAAGAATAGTATGAACTCTAAATCATTTACTGCTGTGAAACACATTCCATTCTTATTTATAAGGCTTTTTCATTGATACCCATCCCACAGAACTCACATACACTTGGGATACAGCAGTAAAAGAAAAAGACTAGCAAGTGGTGAGGTAATACAGTTCACATAAAAATTCTCCTCAAATCTTTGCAACTGAAATGAAACAGGGAAAAAACCTACTTCTTCTCTATCTAGCAAGGACCACAAGTAAGCAATAGTACATTATTGTCATCCTAATCTTACTGAAAAAAAAATTAGGTTCTGAATACTTGTATTCACATACAGAACTGTTAAAGGTTTCTATTAGCAAATTGAAAATCTAGGTTATCCTTGACATCCTTCAAGGTCATGTTGTGTTTTCACCCAGAACTGCAACTGAACAGAACAACTGCTACTTTTTGCTACCTTTTCCACTTTTCCACTTTAAATTGAAAAACAGTCTTCTATAAAGTGTGTGAAGTAAATAAACGTTTATAGAAAAACTCAATGCAGCCTGCACTTATTTTAACTGAAGATGTCAGAACATGCCTTTCACAATAACTCACATCCTGTGTTCTTTTGAAGAAGTTCATAAGCTTCTTACACACACAGCTCATAAACACTGTATAATGCATTAGATTCTTATGGAAACTTCTTTTATATATCATAAACATATTCACACCAAAGATAAATTCACTGCATAAAAAAAGAATCATAAACATATTTTCTTAGCTTCATATTCAAAATTAAAAATAGTAAAACAATTTTCTATTAGTAAGTGAGACTAAAAAGAAAAAAGTTTTAAAGTTTGCTCTATGAAAGAGATGGAAATATTGTATTAAAACACAGTATTTAGCTAGAAACATACACGAATCTAATAGTATTATTATCATTTAAGATGTATTTTGAATTTTAGCTGGTTACTGCTTTCCATCACTGATTTTGCTGTAATCTTTTAGCTTCACATTTCTATTTACATAAAACCAATTTTATTACATAGTTCATACACTGTCTCTTATGTTTATTTACTTACCAACAGTATCACATGGTTCATCCTTATGTACACAGAAATCCTTCCTAGAATTGGGGGGTAAAAGAAAGAATGTTAAGCAAGTCAAGCTGTTAGACGTTAACAACTGTGTAACCTATTTAGAAACATTTTTTACGGCTCAATGAATAAATACAGAACACCATTATCTCAACAAAGAACAAGGGGAAGCAAAGACTGGGATTACACAGAGCACTTAAACTCCATCTTATTCTCAGAGCAGATTTAAGGGTAGTCAGGTGACAAAACATGTACCATATATTCAAATTGCATTGCACTTAATTTCTTTTGGGTTTTGTTGTTTGGTTGGTTGGTTTTTTCTTTTTCTGTAAGTATCTTGCAAAGTAACAAGTCTAAAGCTAGTCTTCCTATCATCGGAAATTAATATATTTCCAGTGCTTTACATGAGATTCAAACGCAGCATTTTGGTCAGTAATAGAGTCAGAAAGTTTTTATTGTAGCAAGTCAGTGGTTAAAATCACTAATAGAAATATTACAAGAAGCATTTCTGCTAGAGCATCCCCTTACAGAAGTGGAAGACTTATAAACATTAACTACCCTATCTCCAACACATATTTTAGTCCCATCATAGGACTACAAATAAGACTGCTCTATTGCATAAAGGAGAATAAATATTTCAACTGTGTCTTAAACATCTGCTTGGGATTCATTTTGATTTCACATGTATTTTACTTCTTCTGAGAGACACACAACAAGTTACTAAAAGAGCAAAGGGAAAACTGCTTTGTACTGGAGTGTTTATAAGTGATGTTAATTTGTTATTTTAAGTTTAAAAAGGGCTGCTGAGGCATGCATGAATTGGGGAGGTTGGGAGGAAACCAACAGGCAAAAAAACAACAAAAGAACCTCAGGTACAGCAACCCCACAAACAAAGAAGCTCTGTTTTTCTGCTGTGCTAAAGAGTAAGGGTCTCTGTTTTTAGGGAGAAATCATACGAATCAGAGAAATTTAGTTCTTATATTCTGTCTGTGAAGGTACACAGATATACACATAGATTGATAATGGATAAAGATAAACGTGTAGAGAAACACACATTTTCCAGGAACAAAATGCAGGAATTTTTTGGTGCTTGAAATGAAAGATACTGACACTTATTTTTTTTACAAAGTGTAACTACTCCAAGAGTTGTTTGTTTGTTTCCCACAGACTATTTCTACATAGGGCTTTAGACCCAAAAGCAATTTCTAGAGGATGGCAAATTTCTGACAGTTGTTAAGGGCCACACAGACAGAGACATGGAGTTATATAGCTTTCAATTAACTTGTCACCACTGACAGATAATTCCAAATAAAGTTGTGAGTAAACTGATAAGGACAGTCTGGCAATACACGCAAAAGGCCCTGGAAATTGAGCAAAAGGTGGTGAACAAGAAATTATAATCAGACACAGAAGAAAGTTATTTTATTTTTTCAGACCTGCAAGAAATTGCATTAATGCACTGGCTTGTAGCACAAATTCTTTGTTTTGGGCTATATGACACAAGGGACTTACTGTCTTGTTAAGCAACATGACAGAATGATTAGAAATATGGGACTTGAGGTGAAGCAAGAGAACATGTATAAAGACAGTCTAAGGACATTGACTGCCTTCCATGCNAAAAAAAAAAGGAAAAGTGAAAAGAAATAGATCATACCTTCAACTGTAAAAGAATACTATGTTACATTTTAAAACTGCCAATAGACAAGAGGTTTCAGCTCATGTAATAGCTTTCTTCTCAGAGACTTACCAAGCTGTTTTTCTTTTGTTTTCTCTTTTTGGCCGATTCTGACTATAATTATGTTGTGCATTCAGGGTTTCATTACGGGACTTGCGGGAAATGGTAATGCTATGATTTGCCAGGAGGGAAATACAGTAAACCATTCTTGGTTCCCGACTTACATTGAAAGAATGGAATACCTCCTTTAATTTCATAATAACGTAATGAATGCATTACATGCAATGTAATGTATGTATGAGACTAGGCTCCTTAGTAAACATTTACAGTTCTAGCTAAACCTACCAGTGACTGTCACCAAAAAAAAAAAGCATGCTACTAAGTCCTCAAACAGATTATTTGCCTTCATTCCTCTCATCCTTTCTCTCAGCAAAACAGAGCAAGGATATTAAAATCACCATTACAGCACATATAAGCTTTAGTGGCACCAGTTGGTAACTGAGTCTGCCAATGAAAGCAAGAAATGGTTAAAGCCCACCCACTCCAAGCATTACCCTGCACATAATGTCCATTAGTCTAAATGGTTACCTTGCATACACACAGAAGGGAAAACAGCTCCTTACTCAAGTGATGGAAGGGAGGAGCTCTCACATTATTTACACCTGAATGTTGCACTTGAATCAATTGGCTGACCTCAGAAAAGGATTCTAAGCAAGGATAGGTAACCACTAACTCATTGTTTCAGAAAATTATGTTTAGTTAGTAGATTTTAGTTGATTACACACAGCATTATGAAAGACCTTCACAGCACAAAAAGGTTATGGAATTTCTAAATACATAGTATCTCAGTACATTGTTAAAATAAATCCCGATATGTAGGTGGGACGTACAAGAGAAGAGAAAGAGAACAGTAAATTAATACTACATTAAAATCCTTAAAGACTTATTTTTTGTGAATAATTTCCAGCAATTTGTTATCTTAGATAAATTTAGTATGTGCTTTTGGCAAGTCAAAATAGTCAAAAGATCTATTTTTTACTCAGGGAGGTATATCATTTCCTTCCATATGCTAGATTGGAGAAAAGAACAAAAAGGACAGAGAACATATTTTACCAGTCTTCAGACCACATCTTCATTCTGGCTTCACTCTACTCCAATTTCACTAATGTTTGCAATTTTGAAACATGTAGCTGGAACAACAGCAGACGTTAAGACTGCTTGAAACCACAGTCTGACTTCTGCTGTTATTGATTCCAAGGCTTACAAAATTTTCGAGGATTATTACTCAAGTAGTAAGTTTCATCGAATCATAAGATTTTTATAAGGAATAGTGGCAATTAATGGCACTTGTGGCAAGTGACATTATCATCAAATTGCAAATGCATTCACTTCCATTGTGCAAAGTGAGTAACTACAACACTGAAGATGTTCTTGTCTCTTCCCATAACAGGACATTCTGAAATAATTCTCACATATAAACCAAGCACATATGTACTAATTAATAAATGCACTTTTAATGACAATAATTAAATTTAAAATTATTTTGGTGTTAATGAACCACATGAAAAATTACTTATTTACTATTTATTTGGGAATTTAAGTAAATGGACCATGGTATGAGTGTAAATGGTATTTCAGAAACTGTCTATTTTTCTGAGGGTAAATCTCAAAGGTACCAGTATGTATTGGTCATAGTATTTTAGGAAAAAACAGGAAATAACACTTAATTATTTCAAATGGTTAACACCTCACGTAGTCTCTGTAAAGCTGAACTGAGATTAAAAAAGGTGATATAAATAGTCCTTATAAAGTGTGGTAAGTGAACTAACAGCTGAATTGAATGTATCAACAACACACCAAAATAGATACAGAGTAGTTAGAAATCCAAGGAAGGTGCTTTTGAGCGGAGTCAAACAGAACCTAGATTCACCATTAGCATTAAACAATGATGCAGAAGAAAATATGAAAGCATTCCTCGTAAAGTTTAAAAATTAAGTGAGTTCTGATAGATACACATAGGAATCACGACAGAAAAAATTTTAAAGATAACTCATCTGAGTAAATTTTCTTCTAGTGTAGCCAAACGTGGCCTCCCACCTTGATTGGACAAAACAACAACAACAACAACCAAAGACTATTTGGAAACAGGCAGTAGGAGGAAACAACATCCTTGGATAAAGATACAGGAAAATATTAAAATGACACCACCACCTCTGTTCACACAATATCGTGTCCAGTTTTGGTACTTATGCTAGAAAAAATAATTTTGTAAAGGTCTGGAAAGAAGTTAGAGAACAATTAAATAGAATAACCTCTGTAAATTACTCTGAGGCACAGAAGAGTGGTGACTTGAGCACAGCCTGCAAGTATTTTCATAGGGGGGAGGAGTTTTCCAACAGATTTTAGCAGCAAAAGGTACAAAGAGATAGTTGAAAGCTGAATTATTATAAAAGAAAAATTAGAAATTAGTCCAACTGTCCATTCAGAAACTAAATAACTTCCAATAATCTACTGCTGAACAGTTAATCCTCCTCTCTTTCAAATTTTTGTCCAAGACTTACCTACCTTTCTTAATCGCCAGGAAAATTGAAATGTAAAAATAACTGTCTAAATTTTATGTTTGGTTCTTGCACTAGATACTCAGAGAATTTAAATTCAGTTTAAGTCCATGTATTCCTACGGAACAGATCTATACTAGTGAATGGAACATATGTAGCCTAATTATTAAAGCTTGAAAGAGTAAGCTGAAAGCAACAGGTAAATTCATGCAAATTTTTCCCACACCCATTATTACAAGCATTATCACTTCACAGACTCAAATACCTTAAAATTAAAAATGGAAAAAACAAAACAGCATACAATGAATTAAAATTAGTGTGATTTTTTTAAATACACAAGGTAAAAACCAGAACTTCAATTTTACAGGAGATTCTGGCTTTAAAAACAAACAAGCCAGCAAACCTTTTTTTATTTAAATGTGCTCTTTTCAGGTTTCCCTGCTTTCTTCTGCATCTACAATCCTATTACTAAATAATTAACAGAAAGGCCATATGAGATTCTCATGGACTTCCTTGATGCATTCTGGTAGTGTCAAATAAATCAAATTATCAAGAGAGTTGATAAATCAAGTACAAAATTATCGGGAGAGTTGGCAGTATTGAAGCTACAGTGATGAAGACAAAATTAAGAATAATCTCATCTCTCACTGTGCATTTGCAAGAATTCACTTTTCCAAAGCTGAAATTCACTAGGAGTTTAAGGACAGCAGTAGCAGCTTAATAACTCAATCTCCATCTCAATACATTTCAAAAATTTTGACTGCCAAACGTTCCAGACTTTTGGAGTGTCCCTGTAATATCAGTTTCATTCATGCAGGGATCTTTCACAGCCTTCTTCCTCTGACTTTCTTGAGGATTTATTTTTGGTTCAGAAAGCTAATAAAAAGCAAAGTCAGAAACATAACTGTATTTCTTCTGTGCATTGGGAGGTAATAGCAACACTTAAAAAATCTTGTCCAGGCTTTCAGGAGTGTTCTGGATGGTTGAAACTATTGGAAGTGAAACAATATTTATAAAATCTAAATGCTGTTTATGCCATTATGTACTCTCATAGAACAGGCACTTTCTTACAGTGAAAATGCCTAATAGCACTGTTTCAATTGTGTCACCCAGGGCAAGGAGATCTCAGATACTGAAGATCAGTATGAATAAATGGCTGATGCACACTATCAACATAGAATATCACTACCTGATGAACATTAGGACAATCAGAGGTCTACTTTCTGTCATAAGAACACATGAAAATATCAGTTCTGAGAAGGAGAAAAAAGAACTTCGCTTTTTTCTGTATTATTCTTTTCACACTTGTTCAACAAACCACTGTGACACAACAGATTGACTAATGCCCTGGAAAAGCAGAAAAATGCATAATTTTTAAGGGAAGGTAGATTTTGCCTCATTGTATTCCAAACGTAACCATACATATATACACTTCAAAGCATTCATTACCTAATTTGCAATAGAGGCTATATAAGAACTTAAGAACCATCACACATCAACTGGGAATTCCCCAGGCCTTTTCCTGCCTCATTTTCAGTTACCTAATTCAGGTCAGGCAATCTGTGCAGATAGCAACTGGTAATGTCATCTCAAAAATCAGGACTTGTCTCTGCACACTCAGATTCTGTAACTTAAAAGGCAAGGAGGATGTTGATGCAACATGCTGCATTTTTTCCTCAGAGAAAAGTCCTGATACTGTCTATCTCTAAATCAACTGTGCTAATTTATAACTGTGAATATAATTTACTGTGAACAGTAAAACTTACCTGATAAAACAGGTAGTTTTATCAAGATAGTTCTTAAAACAATTTTTGTCTTAATTATCACATTCTCTTTGTAGCCAACCTCTCCAGCAATCTTTTCTAAATACATTGCAAACTCCTTCTGCCTTTCTTCTACTTCATGGCACCATATTTTAAACAGGATATTATTTCATCAAAAGAAGACAATTTAAAGGGAAATTAAACAAAAACTGACATCATGAAATAGGACTTAAGTAAATTGAAATGAATTGATAGTAGATATGCATCACTACAGTCTATCTGGGCAGCAGAGCTCTGGGGAGAAGTTGGTTTTGCTAACCTCTTCACAGAACAATGCGAAAAACCAAAAGTTTTGAGAAGTACCTTTTTCCTGAAAAGGTTATGATGGCCCTTTGGCTGCTGAATAACAGTCTCTATAACATCCACATTACACTCTTCGTACTTAGGCATTAAAAATTAGCTCTGCAGAACACAGTACTTCCTTTCTAACTCTTTTGGTTACTACACAAAACTGGCATGTGAAAGCACAGGAAAGCTTTTACAAACAACTCTTGCTGTTCTATTATCATGCAAGACAAAAGAGGAGATGTGGCAACTTTTAGGAGGGCTGCCACAGAATATGTTGGATACCCAAAACTTTACACATTTACTCAAAAACACCAAGCAGTTGGTGTTCATCCATACAAACAAAATCATTTCTCTCAGTAAAGCAGACCTGTTGTCCAATGCTCTTTGGAAGTTGTGACAAAGGAGCTTGTTCCATGCTTGCAAAACAGAATGAGACTCTGAATCATACGTGAATACACATGTGTAGAGCCACACATGGTATTAGCTATACCATAAACCTGGTGATGTGTAGAGGTAGCCTGGATTAGCAAAACATTCACAGTCAGAAAATTGCTCTGGTATGATTTATTAGTAGCTAAAGCAGCTCTCAGGTGGGAGGCAGTACAATCTAGAGAATAATACCATTGAAAAATAAAAATGTCAGAAGAACAGATCTTTAATTTCTGGCTCCAGCACTAACCTACTATCTGACATCTAACCAATCACTTTCACTTCTCTCTACTTCAAATTCCTTAAAACTGATCAGAGATTTAATCCAAAAAATGGTATTAAAACTGACAAGTAAAAAATTGTAGATTACCCTGGAGCAAGTCCAGACAAGAGGTATGAAAACAATTTGAGGGCTGGAGCACCTCTCTTATGAACAAAGGCTAAGACAGTTTGGGTTGGTCAGCCTGGAGAGGAGAGAAGCTCTTACAATCTTTGTGTACCTAAAGCAGGCCTACAAGACTGGAGAGGAACTTTTTACAGGGGCATGTATTGACAGGACAAAGGGAAATGGCATTAAACTGAAACTCACTAGGTTTATAGTAGATAAAGGGAACAAATTCTTTGCTGTAGAGGTGTGAGACATTGGCCCAGAGAAGGTTACTCCGAGAAGCTGTGAATGCCCCATGCCTGGAAATTCTAAAGGCCAGGTTAGATGGGGCTTTGACCAATCTGCCCTAATACAAAGCATCCCTGCCCATGTCCTAGGGGTTTGGAACTAGATGATCTGTAAGGTCCATTCCAACACAAAAAATTCTATGATTCTGTGAAATCAGAATATCAGTATTACAAAGCAGAAAGCATCTTAGCATTTGATCAGACTTCTGCAAAGCTTTTTTACCATTTAGAATCACAGAATCCCAGAATTGTTAGGGTTGGAAGGGACTTCTGGAGATCATTCAGTCCAATCCTCCTATCAAGGCAGGGTCACCTGGAGCAGGTGATGCAGGAACATGTCCCGTGGGGGGTGTAATGTGGGGTGTAAATGTCTCCAAAGAGGGAGATTCCACAACATCCCTGGGCAGCCAGTGCTCTGAAAATATCAGTGTAAAGAAGATATTCCTCACGTTGAGGTAGAATTTCTTGCATTTTGGTTTATGGCCATTGGCCCTTGTCCAGTTGTTGGGGACCAANGGAGAGGAACTTTTTACAGGGGCATGTATTGACAGGACAAAGGGAAATGGCATTAAACTGAAACTCACTAGGTTTATAGTAGATAAAGGGAACAAATTCTTTGCTGTAGAGGTGTGAGACATTGGCCCAGAGAAGGTTACTCCGAGAAGCTGTGAATGCCCCATGCCTGGAAATTCTAANAAATATCAGTGTAAAGAAGATATTCCTCACGTTGAGGTAGAATTTCTTGCATTTTGGTTTATGGCCATTGGCCCTTGTCCAGTTGTTGGGGACCAATGAAAAAAGTCTGGCACCATCCTCTTGTCACCTGCCTTTGAGATATTTATATTCACTAATGAGATCTCCTCTCAGTCTTCTCTTCTCTGGGCTAAACAGACCCAGCTCCTTCAGTCTCTCCTCATAAGAGAGATGTTCCAGATCACAAATCATCTCTCTGGCCTCTGCTGGACCCTCTGCAGTAGCTCCTTGTCTTATACTGAGCAGCCCAGAACTGAACACAATACCACAGATATGGGCAAAGAGAGGGGCAGAATCACCTTCCTCAACCTGTTGGCCATAATCTTCCCAATGCATCCCAGGATCCCATTGGTCCTCCTGGCCACAAGGGTACACTACCAGCTCATGGTGAACTTTTCAAGACTTCCAGAAATGCTGCGTTAAATCCAAAAAGCTGTGTGGCCAAAAGCATTGACAGCTGAAGACACTTCCAGACCACTGACTCTTTTCAACTTAACTAATGCCTCACTTGCATCAGTTCAGAATGCCTCTACCTCTTCCCATATTGGCTCATTAAGCTGAAGATGAAACAATGATGGGAAAAAGGTGTTACATGCTTTATTTAATTTGTAGCATCTTACTACTCATTACATACACTTTACAACCTGAAAATGAGCCCTAGTTTCACTCTCCTGGCCCATAGGGGTTGAAGCATTTGATACTTGCTCAAACTGCTGCTGCTATTGCAGATACTCCTGGCTGCCTCAGTTGTCTCAAATAAGAGAGCCCATGGATAAGGTTTCTAGCAAACAAGCAGAATGTATTGCTCATAATCCTTGAGCAGTCACCAGGGATATCTAGATGTAAGGAAGTTATTCCCCTTCAGCCATCCTGATTAACCCAAGGCCATGTATTATACTCAGGTAGTACCCTTTATGCCTTGGCCCAAGTTTACTCTTTTCTACTGCTTGCTTCTTTTCTCAGTACTATTAAAATCAGTTTGGGGTCTTAACAAAATTTACTTCTACTTTGTCACTCCAAGTATGTTTCCTGATGAGCTAATGAAAAGTTGCTGCAGAGAACATTATTTCTTGTGTCTTCCACCAGACTTGAAAGGAGGTTTTGAGAAAAACTTCTGCTTAGATAATGTATAAATGTGTAACAAAGAATAATCCACCCCCGCAAAGCCCCAACAATCCATAAAACTGATATACACATCAAATAGAGGAGGATGACAGAGTAAGAAGTGTGGGCTTTTCTAAGAAAATATAAGGGACAGAACAGCAAAACTAGCAACAAAGCTCTTGCCACAGATAGTTTGGACTTCTAGTTTCCTGCTCCCTGTAAGTGACTGGCTCTCCAAAACAGGAAAATTCAGGAAAGCATTTTTCTGCTTCAAAAGAAATACACTATAGATATTGGAGTAATCAGAATGAAATTAATCTAAAGAAAAATGCATTATTTTTATTTTATATGGGTTCCCAGTGAGAGTGCTCTGATTAAATGGCAAAACACCATGTAAGTGCAAAGATTACACAGAGTTTTCAGATACCATATCACTGACCAGCATTGGACAGCAAAGCAGTATTCTGCTACAGTCAATCACAGGTATTTTCTTTGGAAGGGAACTCTGAAGGTTATCCAGTCCGAGCTCCACCTCAAAAATGATACTAAGTCCAACCCTAGGCTGGTTGAATCATCATTCTGTCCTTTCCTCTGGATCATGCCTGTATGTTGGCTGAACACCAACAAGCATCCCCTCTGTGTATCACTTACAGAAAAAACCAGTGACAGTACCTGCATGGAAAGAGGTACTTTCCTTCTCAATTTATGGAATGCCTGACACTTAAGGCTCCAAGGAACTGCAGATCTGGAATCATACCCTCGTGGCTGCAGGGCACATACTGAAGATGTATGTGATGTACCTTCAGCACACAGTGAATTGTACCAGTTCTAGGTCAGTAAGAGGGAAGCATAACTCAGTAATGTGCCTAATGCTGATCCGGCTCTGAATGGTCAAAATACACTTCTGTGTTTTGACTGAAAGCATCTACAGGTCTGGGGTGCTGCCTTTTTTTAAATTTAAAGGCATGTGGATGAAGGATTCCAACCTTTGCTATACAGCTAAGGCCTTATCTATAAAGCTGAAGAAGAAACAAGGAAGTAAGCTGTGCATCGTTTCAGATGTTTACCATCTGGGAAATACTGCTTTCTGCACCACCTCTTCCAACACTTTACCATGACCTTTGAGATCCAGACGCCTTAAAATGCTCTCTTCCCCACTGCAAACTAAATTCCTACTGTGTTGGCCATCTACTTTGATCCAGGTTCACACTGGCCTTCTGCCTATTTTTTAATGCTCATCTTTAGTACTTTACCTCGTGATCAGTATGGCCGCATCAACTGAAGTCATGTCTTCTCCCCAGCTTGTCGACATTTCTAAGTGTATATCATTCTTCTTGCCAAATTCTTCATGTTGCCACTTACAAAAGCTTTCCAGCATTTTTTCACCATGATGTCCAATATACATATCTGCCTGGAAATAAAAAACAATTAATGTTATAAAAATCAGGATTATATAAATAGAATTTAGAACCTTTTTTGACTGAGCTAGCAAAAATATTCTGCTTTTTATGGTATAATATGTCCACAGCAAAACAATTCAAACTTCAGGTGCAGAGACCACCCTCGTCACATGTGAAAGGTACAAACAAAGACTGCATTGAGAGTGTACATTCATCTGTTTACCCAAACTCAAGTCTTATTTATTTGCTGATTTCTCATTATCCATGGTGGAGAAAAGTATAATGATGTTAAGATTCAGAATTTGAACATGAAATGAGATTACTCCAACTGCTGAGAGAAATTGGAGAAATACTTACTTATTGAAAATTATAATATTTTAGATTAGAACTATTGGTAACCATTTCCTTATGAATTAAGTGCTATATCAGCTTTTGTTTATCTAGGGATCAGACAACAAAGAACATCAGTTCTCCTACAATCCAATGGACTTAAAGGAGATTATTTTTCTATTGAAATATGTGAATGCACAAAAAGCAGAGCAGAAGCAGGTTTTGCTAAGGTCTACCTGATTTCCACAAGGAAACTTTAATTGACTTTGAATTGCAAGCACAGGAAAGTCTCAATATGCGCAGCACATAAATTAGGAGAAGGTTAATATTTATTTGGGCTGCTCAACAGCGCAATTCACTAAATAATATACAAAAGCTAACCAAGGAAATTTTTTAGCCATTATAGTTCATGAATATTGCAAGCTTTTGTGGAGCAACAAGCTAAGTAGCATTACCCTCTACAGGCTAAGACGAATGTCATAAATACCTACTGGAGTCTCATGAAGAAGGACAAGTTTAGTCACCCGAAGGTTTACTTGTAATCCTAGACTCTTATGTTGGAAAAGATTAAAAACCTAAGAGAGAAAAAAAAAATGACAAATAAAAGTATGAACTTGTATTGCACGTACGCTAAAAATAACAGAACCTCAAAGAACCTCGAAAGCTCTCATATTCTACTGTGACTGCTTTTATTTTCTGTAATCTGAACAGAACATTAAGATAATGTACTGTGCTGGTCTTCTGAAGTGAAAACAGAGCTTAGGCAATATTCATTCTGGGAACATAAAAAAAGACCTTTTCCTCTCAATGGCTATGATCACTTTATGAACTGTGGCTTGTTTCTTGAAATATTTACACACACATTTAATACTGTTCGCATGAAAATTTCATTTAAATCCATGATCTCAGACCAAGTGATCTGAGCCAACATTTAACTCCCTAATTCTTCCTATCATTCAGAATAGTTAAAGCTTATATTAATTTTTCAACTTATGCTCCTTCTTTAGAACAATCTTTACTTGTATATTAAAGATGTTATTTTTCACTGCTTTATGCAGCAAATGAGTGCACTACAGCTCAGATAGAACTGGAAGGGAATGTAGTTGTCCAAGTTCATTACTCTTTCATTTTTTTCCACCACCACTAATCACACAATCCTTTTCCATAACAAGGTCATGTCTTCACAACAAGCACAGGTCACCAGAAACCATCCAACATCCCAACCCTTCCAACAACACCATGGGCTTCTAACCAAAAAGTCATCTTGTTCTCTCACTTCCAGGATTCCCTGAGATGTACGACCAGACAGTATAGACAAGCCTGCAGCACCATGGTTTTCTGCAGCAAAACACATGGACTAAGTCTTGATAGCCTGCTGATGGTCCTGTTCTGACTGTGCCTCACAGATGTTCAGTCAGAATCATTAGAAGGAGCAACGAAATCAGCCTGCAGTGCATGCACTGTTGGCACAACATCAAAATTAGTTTTAAATTTCCTACCATGTTTAAGATGGTTAGAATAAATCTTCTGGCAGCATCTGTTCCATGATACGAAACCATAGCTGGATCTGCCACCACAACAGTTTCTATGTTGTACTCCTGAGGTAACTTGTAAGAGTATCGCTTTCCTCTTCCACTTTCTGACACTTTTTGAGTCTTGGGTTTTCTTTTATCTGTAAATCAAAACAGTACTTGAGGAACTCATCCTTCAAACTACCCCTGCAGTACTTTTTAGGATTTGTTACCATTGGTTATGTTATAGCTCTCATTATGTGGACTTTAATATATTATGCTTATTTGCCACTGCCAATGCTAAGGCTCACACTGAAGGTCTCTACTATGCACAAATATGAGCTCATACCAAGAAAACAGAAATTTTATCCATCTTTTCAAATAAAGTCAGAAAGATTATTTACATCCTTTCAACTAACATATTTATAAAAAGAATATGTGTCAGTTACTTCTGTTTGTGGGAGAAAATTCATGTCGGAAGGAAAAAAGGTCTCACTGACATTGCAGAATTTTTGTGTGTCTATCTATCTTCATGAATCACAGAGGAAATATATCGATGCAATTGTATTTCAGCATACAAGACCACAAATACAGACTGTCCACAAAATCATGTATTCAGTAAATACATGCAACAATTCTGTGATTTGTGAAGAGGAAAGAATATATCAGATGAATGATAGAGAATAGCATAGGTTTGTTAGAAATAAAAATGTGATTTTTTCCTGAGTTGATTTCAAAATCAGTGCTCTTGTCATTATAAGCAGCAGAAACAAAGTAACAAAAGCCTGGAAACAGACCTCTAAATCTACAGAAAGCTACAAATTGAAAACATGTTATGTTTATGGTAAGGTTGAGGTTATAAATGGTGTTAAGTTTCAGTTTCCCCTTCAAAACCCAACAAAATCCCTGTTACTACTACAATACATATGAACCCCCCTGCCCAATTACACAGAAACAGTTCAAGACAGAAGGTGGTCAGATCTACATACAGCAGTTAGCAGTGCCACCTTGAATAATCTAATTTAAAACAAAATGCAAAATTAAACTTCTTGCTCTAACAGCCAAATTTTGGTAGATCTTCTTGAGAGGATATAAAACTTCTGGGACTGATCTCATTGAAAACAAGTGAAGTTTTTTCCAGCATCTACAACGGAATATCAAGCTCTCTGTTTACCAAAAAAAATAATGTTTGAGATGACAATTATATTCTGGAAACAATCAAATATTCAGAAATTTTGAGGAAATATCTTGCAATTAACCAATCTCATCTCTAATAGGAAAGTTACTGCAGTGTATTTTATAATACATGACCACTCTCCAAAAAATAAGTCACACTTCAGAATAGTGCTAAAAATGAACTCACAAAGTCAATTAACTCACAAATTAAATTTAAATATAAAGTACCAGTGGAAGAGAGGTGTGTGATTTACATCTATATGTAATATAGATTTTATGTAAATATAATGTAGATACATATTTTTCAATGTAACATGTATAAATTATGCACATTTAAAAAATGTTGTCTATCCTTCTCTGTATCATTTGTACAAGATTATTTATGTGAATGATTTAGTCCATCCCACTGCATCTGAGAAAATCCCTCTACAACTGGTGACAGTGTAAGAATTACTAACACATTTACTAAAAGAAAAAAGTATATGTTTTCCAGAAATAAATGTTTGGTGTTTGATGGCATAGAAGTAGAAACAGCTTATAAATTCAGGCTATTTAAAATTAAAGTCTATTATTTTGATCCTTCAGACACTTGCTCAGACTTACAACTTCTGCTAAACTCTAGTCTTACTCATGTTTGCTAACTGTGGATCTACAGCCTAGTTTATAAAACATTATGTGTGTTTTCATTGCTCTTTTGAGGATAATTTCTAGTGAAACCTCAGTGTTAGTATTTGTGCCAAAAAAAGCACCTCCTATAAGCTATACAGCTATGGCTTACCATACAAACATCTAATGCTGCAAGGGTAACCTATAGGTCTGAGTTTAGAAAGTAAATTCATGTGGATTAAAAAACATCTCTTATGACCCACCTGGTCAATCTGCCTTCCTCCTAGGTACAATGCTGTTCCAGCAACAGTTTATTCACTGTTCACTTCTTTGTTAAAGACAGCAGCTAATTATTTTAAATTTAATCTTAGCATGTACAGGGAGTTCTCTTCACACATCTCTCTAAAATTTATAGCTAGCAGTGCATTTCGATTCAGAACTGACAGTCCAAAATAAAATACATCATTGTGCTAAACACTAAGAACACTGTGGTGCCACAAGCTGTTGTCCCTCTGTTGTTTGGGATAGTAGTGGATGAGAAGACTACACAGCTCTGTAGACAAGCTGTCTGCCCATCATTTGTCTTAGACATCTCTCGCATTAACAAACCAATGGACAATGTTCTTGGCCAGTCAACCTTTCACTTTGCTGGCAGAAATCCCCATCACGAGATCTCATTTATCTGAAAATTGTAGCTCTTTCCTAAGAATTTTAGGAAATGGAATTAGTGATTTTAGTAATGCTGGTATTCAAATAACTGCCACAATTGCTGCCAGGTAACAAGGGAAACAGGTTTTAGGCAAAATCTATTGTTTCTTCACATACTCATAAATAAGTAAAAATTACAAAGAACTGGTCATTATTGAAGGCAAAGTATGCAAGAGGTAACAACTGTTGCAAAAAACCCAGCTACATCAATAATGCATGAGCTAACAAGATAAAAGATTAAAGATTAATAAATTCATCTTAAAAATTTAATTACACTGCCAAAATAAAAAATACATTCTACAGGGGAGTTCTGTGCAATAAGACTTCTGTTTGTGCAACCATGGAAAATAAGAACATTCCATACTCATATATTACTTAAACTCAGTTGACTGAAAAGAAAGTTAGGAATGCTGCACTACTTCAGCAAGAAGGCTAAAAATACTGCAGCAAGTACATTTGACATAAAATAATCAATTAAGAGAAAACAAGCAGAAATGTTAACAAAACAACAACCCCACCCTAAAAAAATTTAGAGAGATTAAAGTCCAGCTACTATAATCATAGGTTACATAAAGTATCTGAGCCAACATTAAGAAGAAGTGGTGACTACAGGGCTCCTGGACACCTTCATGTCCTCAGGCACAAAAGCATTTCCTGACTATATGCACATGCAGTGCAGACTACAGAGGAATCACCATCACTCCCCAGGGGGTAGCCTATTCCTACGGAAATTGCAGTATTCTGCCTATTTAGGGAGTATTCAGGACCTTACGAATCCATGAGCTATACCTCCACAATTTGAATAGGGATTTAAATACTTTCCTACAGAGTGACAACTTTTTTCTGGCCCAAGAAGTAGAAACTAGTATCTCGAGTATCCTTATCTCATGCATCTGATGCAACCTCATGGATCCATGACCAAGATTGCTTGCACATTTTATGGCATGACTATCACATACAAACAGGCTGTAGAGCAAGGATCAACACAGCTCTCCCAGCTGACTGCCCAGCCTACATCTCATAAAGTAAAACTTCTCCTTTTGATTCAGTGAGACTTAGCAGACTTTTCCCTGAAGTATCACATCATTCTAAGAGGAAAAGCACACTTGTAACTCAGGACAGTTTATTGTTTATTGCCAGAACTAAGAAGTAGAAGAGGAAACTTCCAATCTCACAAATTCAGAGTGGATTCAAAATTCACATTTACCGTACCCTGGTTAAGAGATTTCTTTTCTCCCAACATGTCCCATGCCTTGACCATGAGTTCAGTTCACTGTACAAACAACTTCAGTTTGGAACAAGTGCTTCTGAGCAGGTAGAAGAAAAAAATCCTTAGCTTCCCCATGTAGCCCTTTGTTCGAATCACAACTGCTTCTGTCACATTTTTCCTGTAACACACTTCTGCACTGGTTTCTTTTAAAGGTTTCATGGGCCATGGGCTAAAGAAAGGTGTGGAGTGTAAGGTCTGTGTATGTGCAACTGGCTCACACACATAAATAAATCATACACTTTCAACAAAAGGATATACATGCACACTGTCAACAATCAAGAAAGCATCTGGTTCTGCCAGTATGATTCTCTCCCTTGCCTAATTAATAAGAAAACCACCCCATTCACAAAAACAAGTTCTTTGTTCTCTCCAAACAAGTTCGGCTGTGTAGCAACTTTCAATCCAGCCCTCAACAGTAACGGACAACAAACAATACCTTCTTTGATTGCCTCTGCTAGCTCTCCATGAAAAGCTATTATTCCCAATAGTGATCTTTCAACACCTCCAGCACAGACATTCATTCCTTCTGATAATTACAATTCATCACTGGCAATACACTTTTGCTTGATAGGTTGCCAGCCTTTGAGATCAATTTGGATCAAAACCAGCAACAGAAATACCTGTCTCTATTCTGACAAACAAGCACCATAAAAGCAAGAGAGGCGGTTGTAAGATAGGACCATATTGCTGAGAAGTTGCTGTGTTACAAGGTTGTAGTTGCTACATGTCACAAAGTTACACCTCTACCAAAGCCAGCTGAGACTATCTCAGCGCCTCACATCCTCATCTGCTTTATTTTTCTTTAATTGATCCACTTATATGACTTAGAATTCTGAAATACTTATGTAAAGGCTTATCTTTGATGCTTCTATTCACCTTTAAGGCTGTACCATGTGTGGATGCATGCGTGTAGAACGTGTCTGTAACACGAATATTTTGGTGCTATTGATTAAATTTACGTCACACCAACAAATTGCTCTCAGAATAGATAGAGTTTTTAAGCATATAATTTACTGCCGTCCCTCTTAATAAAATAACCTGTAGCAGTGGAATGGGGGACTGGTCTTGCTAGAACAACAGCATTGGTGTTATAAAGTGCAGCTATTTCTACTCCCTGGCAATAACATTGTGTCAGAAGATGCTATTCAGTTACACACAGCCTGAACTACTTTGAAATTTTAAAGCTGGTAGATATAATGAAACTTCCTTCAAGCAGATATTCGATGCTCTGTTGACAGATTATTCGTAACAAATCAGAGCTTTGAGCGTAAGATTATTACAAAAGAATAAACTGACTTTCCCATTTTAGAGCATAAGAGAAAGTGAAAGGATATTTGATAATGAATGTCACAAATAAATAATGTCCTTACGGACAAGTTTGCATCTTTACTCATTTCACACCCATCACAGCTTGCTGCTTTGTCAGATACTCCTCCCCACTTTTTGTAGTGCATACACCATGCATACTTTTCTTTTTTTCTTTCTCATTCCCATACACATGCAGTCATGCATACTCTAACTCATTTTTCTCTAAGAGGGAGGAATAAACAGCTTTACTTAATGTGAGCAACTTTTGATAATACAGGAAAGTTAACTTTCGGATAAGCGGCGTCAATGTAATACAATGCCTAGAAGAGTAATATAGAGCCAACTGTAGGAAGTTATGTGTCATTTGTTTCAACCCACTGCAAAAAGAGCCTTGCTTTGCTAATTTATGTTTGATTTCAAACTCTGGATGGATGCCTAACTCTAAAACAATACTTCCAAAAGGAAAAAAAAAACCCCGCCACAAAACTTCTCACACTTATTCTGTAACTACATAAAGTGAACAGAGCAGTAAAAATTTTCAGGAAGGATCAGACCACCATGGAAAGGTTTAGGCTGGAAATGATCTCCAGAGGGCAGCCAGTCCAACCTCCTGCTCAAGTCAGGCCAAGTGTCAGAGTATGATCAGCTCTCTTAGAACCATTTCTAGACATGCTTTATAAATGCCTGAGGATGTGGACTCAACAGCCTCTCTAGGCAACCTCTTTCAGTGCTGAGCATTCTTCTAGAGATTTTATTTTCCTTATGGAAATTTAAATTTTCTTGAATACAGGTTACAACTGTTGTCTGTCACAGCATACCTCTAAGGAATGTCTGGCTTCATCTTTTCTTAGACCCTTAGGCATCAGACAACTGCAGCTGCATCCTTCCTTTATCTTTCTTTACCTGCTTGAAATAACTTAGTTCCTTCTGTCATAAGACTTCATCCCAAATGTCATATAATCCAGCCTCCTAACCGTTTCAGTGCACTTCTATCATTTTATTTGCATTTTGCCAGGATCTAACTTACACATGAAAAACAACCTAAAACTGTGCACTCATTCTGGTTTATTTCCTAGGAGAAAAATAATTTCTCACAACAACATTAAAAACATCCTCAGCTCATGCTGAGGTCAAAGGACTGAAATGTCCTCCATCCTTTGAAGAATGACAGCTGATGATGAAGCAGAAAAAAAAATCAAATCACCATCTTTCACAAAAGCCATTTCTCCCTTCTCCACTGAAAACTATGAAGTCATTACTATGTGCCAAACTTCTGTTGAAACCCTTCTACTTCAACAATTTGCTCTACCTGCCGTTGAGGAAGATGCATTAGGATAGTTTTGTGCACATCTTCTAAGTCTCATTCATAGAACAAGAACATTTTTAAAAATAACTTCAATTCAGACAAATTTAGAAGTTCAAGACTAAAAAACCAGGAAGAACTCTTTAACTTTGTTTTAAAACAGAAAATTAAGTACAAGCACTGCACACAGTGAGTGATTAAGCAGCTCTGATGACGGGAGAAGAAATAGATTTTAATTATTAAGTTGATATTAAAAAAAAAAATGCCTAAAGATTTCTACTTTTAAATACAAATGCCTGTCTATTCCTAATGGACAATTCCCTCTCCCAGAAAGTGAGACTGAAGCCTTAGCATGCCACCTCATAGTCCACCGTAGGGTACTGCTACAAGACTAATCAGATATGCTTCTGTCAAGGTCCTTTTCTAACTACTATCTAGTTTTCTTAAGAACGTATTTGTTACATTACAACTTTTCAGTGCAATTTTTATATTACCTGTAACAACACCACAGTACTGATTCTGAGAAGGTGGCTTTTCAGAAATTTTCTCCTCTATGGACCTTTTTCTTCTGTACACCCTGTGTGCATGTCCTGTCACAGTCAAAGTGCGATTGAGTGGCTCAATAAATATGAAGTCCTCATTAATCTGTATAAATCCCATCTGAAAAGGAAACAAAAGGAGGTAAGAATTTATTAAGTTGAGCACAGTCCTGCAGGAGAAAAACCCCCAGAACACTCCATTTAAGAAAACACTTTGTTTTAGTAACCTTATGAGCAAAGTGAGTACCTTTGTATTTTACAAGTTTTCAACTTAAATGAACTAAAATAAATTTCATTTATTTCAGCTAAATCTGGGTGGGTGGGTGGCTACATGCCAGTAGCATATGCACAGTAAAAGACACAAAATGTTAAAAGTTTACTTTGGAAGACCCAGAGGGAGATTTATATAGGTACAGCATGTACAGAAAAGTCTATAGACTCATTTTACTATTTATTATTGTCACACTTTTAGATAGCTATATTTAATGAAATAACAGGAAGGATGCAAGTCATATGAATACATCCTGAACAAATGCAAGGATGGAAAAGAAACCTTGTGGCGTTCCTTTTTCTCTTTTTCAAACTGAAAGGACCTAAAACTATTTTAAAAAGGCAGAAATCCCTCCTCGGTTTCCAGCAGTTACACCAGAAAAATATCTGAATACAGCTATTTAGTTGGTTAACTCTTCCCCTGTACCAACATATTTATACACATGAACACATATGAAAAGTTAACACACCAGATGCACATCTAATATTACAAGAGCGTAGCCAAAGCTAAAAAAAAAAATACTATAAAACATACTTATATAAATACCTCACAAATAAAACTCAGCTCAAACAGTTAAGCTGCCAATACACATAAGTTCCTATCAAGAGTAAAGCTGGAGACAGCAAGGTTTTGTGGGGGTTTTTTTCCCACTTCAGCAAGACTGACAGTTAATTTCCTCATTCTCTAAACTCAAAAAAAAAAATCTACTATATTGTTTTGCTGCAGAAACAAAACTATGTGATATATCTGGCTGTGAGGGGCAGAGAACTCTTGAGAATGTTTCTATGTGGCATCAATGGAGAGAAATAGAAAATAATTTTGTTTCTTCTGGCATCATGTAGATGCTATTATCACACTGGATAGCCTGCCTGACAGATGAATAAACCATCCAAAAATATTCTGACCCAAGGAAGAAAACAAAATCAAAATTTTTGAGTGGTACAAAACATAATTTCTTTCAATACTTTAAAAAGCCAACAATCTTCCTGCACAATCACATGAAATATATGTGAATACACATTTAATTTTTCAATCAGTTGCAATAGATAAGGAATGCTGAACAGATGCCAAAAGGTCATCAATAACATTGCACACAAGCACAAAAGTACCTGGGGGTTTGGCTGTTCCTTTTCTTTTCTGCACTTACCTTTTAGGTTCAGTTCAGCAGGAGCTTTAGATGTCATACACTAGAAGATTAGCTAGTATTGCTAAGTACTTTCTGTACACCTACAAGATAACACTGCTTGAAAAGTGTATCTTTAAAAATGCTTTTACATAACAATTGTCTTTTACAAACTACAAATTATGTGAAAGGGATTTTTATTTAAAAGCATAGTTCTCAAATACTAGTAAAATGCACAAATTACTTTTCATTTGATTTTTATGTCTAATCCTGAATCTCATCAGGCATAGATTATTTTACTTTTTTAGATAATTATTTAGCACATGAAAGATGTTGATAAACTGAATATAGAACAAGAATAGCAGCCCATTAGGTGGTGCTGCAAGTATCCCCTGTCCACCAATAAAAAGCAAGGCCTGAATGGAGTCAATCATAGAACATTTGTCACATTTCCTCTATCTCCCTTATCTTTGCTGCAAAACGAAACCAGGGCTTCAAGATGATGCTCCTCAGACTGCCACCATTCATTAGACATTTCTGAAAAGTTGTGCTAGGACCAACATTTAATGTTTTGTTTCAGCTCCTTGCATAAAATGAAGTTGAATTCATTGGCAGAGAAATCCAAAATTTATTGCCTGTTTCCTAGAGTCAGAAGTTAAAGAACTAAACAGTGATGTAAAGTTATACATATGCAAATAGGTAATTCTCAGACAAATCTGGATAACCAAATAATCTCTGATACCATTTTGACTGATTTTGCGGGAAAAAAAAGACATTATTTCTCCAACTTTTCTCCACAGGTAAAAAGTGGTAGGCAAAATAGTAGTTTGTCAACCATGTCCTTATATTTTCATAATCATTACAAATGGAGTTTAAAAGATTTTTTAATGAAGTAAACACAGAAAGCAGAGAAGTCAAAGCATGCATTAAAGCATTTCAGTTTCAACACATTTTCAGATATTGAATGCCAGGGCCAGTGACAGATTTTAGACAGTTCAAATTGCAAAACTTCCATGTTAGAAAATGCACAGCAAAACAAAGATCAAAAAGATGGAAAAGAAAAATCCTAATATCCATCTAGGATATTAGAACTGTGAGTTCTGACTAACTGACACATCTTCCACCAGTTTCATGTGAAAAATACTACTGCTCAGAGCTGCAATTGAAAAGCCTACCAGGATACTGGACTTATCTGATGTAAATGTAACAGAGCACGCCATTCTTTCCCCTGCTTTATCAAGTTTCTTACATTAAAAAAAAAAAAAAAATTAACAAACTTAAATGTAGTACACATACATCTCAGCAGATTTCAAGCCCAGCCCAATCTCATTTGGCAAAAATATCCCCAAATTTTGCAGCTATTGATGAACTCAGTACTTGCTCTGTATATTTACTTTATGCAGTAAGGAGATGTAGGAGAAGGGAATGCAGATGACCTTGCCCCTTACAATTAACAGCTGTGTTAATTACCCAATACAGCCTCACCCCTGATGAGTCACAGCTATATCCAAAAAAGATCAGTGTGATAAAAGGGAGTGAGGGGGATCATGAAGAAGAATCAGGATCCTGGGGAGAGAGAATCACTGCTGTGAGGTCAGTCTGGGTCTGCAGTTAGGGCCTGTCGTTGGAACCTCCAGTCACANTTCTTACATTAAAAAAAAAAAAAAATTAACAAACTTAAATGTAGTACACATACATCTCAGCAGATTTCAAGCCCAGCCCAATCTCATTTGGCAAAAATATCCCCAAATTTTGCAGCTATTGATGAACTCAGTACTTGCTCTGTATATTTACTTTATGCAGTAAGGAGATGTAGGAGAAGGGAATGCAGATGACCTTGCCCCTTACAATTAACAGCTGTGTTAATTACCCAATACAGCCTCACCCCTGATGAGTCACAGCTATATCCAAAAAAGATCAGTGTGATAAAAGGGAGTGAGGGGGATCATGAAGAAGAATCAGGATCCTGGGGAGAGAGAATCACTGCTGTGAGGTCAGTCTGGGTCTGCAGTTAGGGCCTGTCGTTGGAACCTCCAGTCACAGTCTACCTAGGTAAAAGCCTGCATTCTGAGTCTGCAAACTAATTCATGCTGTCATAGTTTAGCAGGAAAGAACCAGGAGTCAGAGGCTGCAAGGCAAACCTACAGCAGGAGCTTGCTGCAGCCAAAGTTAGTGAATAGCTGGAGTCAGGATGGCTGAGTTGTAAAGAGGAATAAATCATGACCCTCTTTATCCTGTGATAAACAAGTAGTCTGCATCTCTGCTCATTTCTACCCTCTAACAAGAGGGCTGCTGCAACAAAGAGAAACCTCAAGTATACGGCAAACTTTAGTTGATGGGCAAATAAAATTTGCAGAAAATTAACTTTTTGCCAAATTTGGATAGTGAGAAACCAAGACAAATGAAAACACCTTTCCCCAGCACCCTGGGCAGGGGGCAGGTGGGGAGCATTAGGTGTGATCAGCATGTTACAGTTTCTCCCTGCTGCAGCCAACTCTCCACTGTCTTGGGAAGCAAACGCACACAGCAAGCAAGGACAGGCTATAAAAGACTCTACTTCTTCCTCCTCCCAACATACTGCCCAAGGCAAGTATCAATGGAAAAAATGCATTCCTATCATATGCAGAAAATGTACATTTCTTAGTACATGTGTAGCATCCATCATCACCAAAATATTAATGTCACAATTGCAGTATAAAAATGAAAGGTTCTCTTCACTGTACCATGCAAAAAACCAAACCATCTTTACAAACTTGGTATTTACTTGTTTTGAAACATAATCTGGTAATAGGCTTTGTGCTATTTGTAAAACACCCCAAAATTGAGTATTAATTCCTGAGTAAACAGGCAAAATCTTTAATTTGTATATCAGCATCCCTCTCTGAAGGTTTTTTCTATGACTTTACCAATCCAGATTTAATTTAGTATCTTGATTCTAACAATTCTATCAGAACCTGACCTGAAATACAAGAAAATAAATCTCTCCAGTTCTTACTAATGCAAATTATAAAACAAGTTCATATAACTTCTCAAACTGTATAAACAACAGTGTAAGTGTAAGCTGTTGTTATTCAAGCGCACTACCACTTTCCATCTCTAAGAACCTTCACTGCTGAAGGCTGAAGAAACATAAGTGCCAGAAACTTACGTCTTCAATTAACTGTGTATCACAGCTGTGCATCCCATACACACAATCCTCCTGGAGGTTTTCTCTACCTGTCTGCTCATGCCACTCTCCTGCGTGGAGTTAGGAGACATCATAGAGGGGAAGAGTCAGTATTATCACTGTTGACTGGCTTTCAGCTGCTGACGTAGTAATCAATCCAATCCTCTCTGGGATCTTTTTGAATCACAGGTATTGTTACTAAAGTACACACACATGCACAAAGCTATACCTTATAGCCGTGGCAGAGGGAAAAAACCATTTAGACTGTTATGCAGAGATCACTGGGTTCAAGGCATGCATTCAGGTACTAGCCCCCAAATCTGAGGTCTGTGGACACAATTTTTGCATGGCTTTTAAATCCTTCCAGATTCCTATCTCTCAGTCTGGTTTAAGATACACATTGCTCAGAATTCTTAAGAAAATCATAGGATGCTGCTCTCATGTTTAAGACAATGGCTACTTTTTTGAAAACAACCTGAGGTTGCACAAAGATGCAGGAAAATATTTACGTTGTTACTTTGCAGCACTCACTATGGTACTCACAATTAAACAGGTATTCACAACACTAAGCCATGGGTTAGACTTGGTGATCTCCAAAGTCTTTTCCAATTTAATTAATTCTATGATACACACAAAATGTAAATGCAAACAAAATGATAAAATTTATCAATTCTAAACACTCAAATTTTTTCAAGTGTCTTTTTTAGTAAAAGCTGAAATGTGCTTCCTAAATTCATGGTGGTGTTTTAAAGTCAGATATTCAGTCACTGCTATCAGCAGTGAAACTCATGAACCACACAGAAGTCTCTCCAAATGCCAGACCTCTCTGTACAATGCAACAAGTTGGTCATCAGGTTCAAGTGACCACTTCTACATGCCAGCTACTCTCTGTTCTTGTTACAAATGCCAGCCAGCTGTAGACTCTTGGAACTTACACTGTCACAGTCAAAGGTCCCTGGTTCAGTTTGTACCACTATGTAAAGAAATGTCAGCGCAGTCTCAACTACTGCATACTAGACGTCAGAAGAATTTAGCAGAACCAACAAAAGATTTGTAAAATGCTGAAATTATGTGTTCCATACCCCTTTCTCTTCCCTTGCCCAGGAAGCTCTTGCCCACCTTCTGGTTGACTAATCTGTGGCTTAAAAGATCAAAAACATCTGAACTTAAACACCTGTGACGAAGGAAAGCACACACCAACACATGAAATGACTGAAAGACTGTGTATTCTATGAAAAAATAAAAACCCAGCAGAAAAGACCACTTGCTACCAGTCATCTGGAGTTCTATTGTAGTATATTGATTGTAGTACCCAGTATTAACCCAGCCCAAGGACATTACTCAGAATAAAGGGCACTGTCTTGAGGGAAGCACCAGCTCAGAGAGCAATTGGCTGATTCCTCCAGCAACTTACCTAGCACAATAGAACCTCAGCTTTCTCTCAAAGTCATAAAAAGCTATTTAATCTTCTTATTCTAGCTAGAAAATCAAACATATTAAAATATATTTATACTTCATTCATGAGTTGTAGCTTTGCTTATAAATTTCACTTGACCATTGAGACAAACTCAGCTAAATGCAACACTAAATCAAACTAAATTTTCTCTTTACGTCATACGCAGCATGCATTATTGCATTATTTTCATTATACAAACTTAATTGTCACTACTTAGGTCCTGTAGTATTGGAAAAATAATGAATAAGACACAATGGAGACTATACAATGCAAATTACCTCTGTATTTTAATGTCTTAGATCCACACATTAAGTCCAATCCCCTATGCATTTGAGATTTTGCAAAACAGGTATTTTCCTACACTTACTCTTATAACACAAATCCTTTGTCAGACTACACTTCTTTTCACGTTTCCTTGCTGCTACTGTTAAGTAAAATAGTTTCAATAGAACTGCTGCTCTATTATTTTACTATCCTTATTTGAAATGTTTCATATTTTTATCTTCTAACATTTGGAAATCTTTCCAATATTACAACTTAATTGATTCATGGCCTTTATTTTAGATCCGTCTGACCCAGGGTCTCCATTGCTTTCCTTCTGGGCCAGCTCTTCAGGCCAGATTTTGAAGGTCCCTTGATACTCACTCCAAAGTTTTTATAAAAGGTAATCATACTATATTGCAGTTTCTACTGTGTGACGACAAATACACCGCCCTTTGACTGTTGCTTGATGAAAGAGGCTTTACTAGAACTCTGAGGTGCTAACAGCATCAAGGTTTGGGGGTTCAATCCCTGTATGGGCCACACACTTAACAGCTGGACTTGATTCTTGTGGGTCCTTTCCAACTCGGAATATTCTGATTATTTAATTATCCTTGTAACCATAAATGAATTTCTCCCTCTGAACATCAGCAAACAGAACCACAAGCCACATTTCAGCTATCATTTCACTGCTAATTTGTGAAATGAGAATAACATTTCTGTATCTTCACTGTCACTGTTAGCTAATTCTCTAGTATATAAAGCAGATCTATAAATATATAAAATTAGTAAGTCACAAATAGAAGCAACTTACCTTTGGTCTGGCTACAGCCTTTGGTCTATTTAATTCCTCTGTGTCTCCCAGCTCTGAATGTGCCACTAGAGAGTCAAGTCCTCAGGCACTGTTATTAACCTTTCCTCTGGCTCATATAAAGCATCTAAATATCTCACAGGGACTGACCCTTCCATCAATAGATGGGTTTGTTTCCTTTGAAAATACTTCATCATCTAAAACATTTCATCTTTTCTCCACATTAATACAAACAATAGTCACACAAAATCAAGCAAAATTCACTGGAACTCTCTCTCACTCTGCCAGTTAAATTTGTGAGAGTTGGACTTTAGAGCAATCATAGGAAGTTACACCAAAGGTACATCTTCCACTGAAAGCCAGACAGTTTCACCTGGAGAATGAAGTCTTTAAGAACTGGGGAAACACAGAAAAACAGACAAAAATATAACACCTGACATTCAGTTTTTATAAAAATACCTTTTTACATCTCAATTTTCTAGCTCTACTTAGTTTTATCTGTTAGTATTTGGAGCTACTTTTCCTAAGGCAAGTAATATGATACAGTTGTGAAAATTGTTTCACCTAAGTAATGTGCCCACAAGCTAATTACAACATCATGTGTGCTTTCACAGGTTTTCCTTAAAAAAAAAAAAAAGGCAAATTTTAAGAAGTTTACTGAAATTAAATATATGTTGCTGTTTTCACAGATTTATTGCTTCAATAGCACATTGTAAATGGACTCCAGCGTACACTCTTATTTTGACAGCAGTTATCCTGAAGTATAATTTAGCTGTAGTTTCTTCAGTCAAATTAGTGTAAAAACACAGGAATGACCTCAATGTTTTCAAACACAGATTTAATGTCAAACCCTTTAGAATCTTGCAATGAGAAGGCACAGAATAGTTTCAGCATACATAAAAATTTTCAAAATCACTAAGGCACCACAACTCAAATTTCTCATAACTGAATAAAAATAAATAGACACTGATGTTGAGTGAAACCCTATAGTTCTTATGATGACTTGTTCTGGAACAACTATAGAGACCTTACAAACAATTACCACCCTACACAGTGTCCCATGAACTGTATTTGCGTTTTTTCTCTCCGCAGATACAAGTATAATCTCTTCCAGTTTGAAGTAACTGAAGTATCTTCAGTAACACTTCATTGAAAACTACTCCCACAAAGCAGTTCTAAATTCTATTTTCAAATACTTAAAACAGAAAAGTAACAGATATGAAATACAAACTCATAATGCTAAGTGTACCATTTCTGTTGTATAGCCTATTTTTCTAAAAAAAACGGACGGCAACCAAACCAACTGCATCTAGCTGCAGGTAACTTCATCACAAGGTGTCACAGGAAGGTAATATACATGATACACACATACACAATATGTAATGGTAACCTCCAGAGAATTTGAGATTTTGGGGCTTGAACGGGTATGACTAGACAAGCAATGTCATCTATAAGCCAGATAAAAGCACAGAGAACAGCAAAAGCCAACAAGACTCCCAGTATCTTCATTAATGCCATGGAATGGCAGAAACACGGGTCTCATGGAGGTACCAATAATTCATGTGACCTCATTTTAGTACCATCAAACATATATATATATATAAAAGTATGGTTTTAGGAAGAGTTATCAGAAAGAACGTTGTAAAATTCATCTAGGATGAATGCCAAGCCTAACTCCAGCCCCTGGGACAGATCCACACCTCGGCTTACTACAGACTTCAAATTACATGAATGGATGGATGGTGAGATCTGCTAAAATGGTTCTGGTGGTCCTTGAGGGCAGTAGGTATACAAGATAGAATCACAGAATCATATTTGTCTAAGTTGTTTATCATTTGTCCCAATCTCTAAATTCTAGTCCAATTCTATTATTTTTATCCTGTCTTTGCTTTAAGTTTTGAATTCTCATCTCATTCTGTCACTGACTTGCAATCTAAATTTTGCCAAGATATTTATGTATTCGTAACTAGCATTTAGTTTGGGGACTATATATGTGTATGCTGAATACTGAAAATCTGAGACATTCAGCTATATTTTAAAAATTTTACATAAATCAGAATTTAAAGCCTACTTTTCAATTGCAACATCTACAAAACAAAGAACTGTACTTGCATGGCAACATGCAAAACTATTTGAAAAATATTTGACAGAAGCATAATTTTTTTCCTGTTACCATGTTGCACAGCTAAAATTACTGCGTAAATAAATATATTTTTTTACTAAGTTGCAGATATCAAGATTCTAGACACATAGCTATAGAATAGATTTACATCTACCAATCTATTAAATGTTAAGGTTCTACAGTGTCTTGGGTTGCAATGCAAGATATATTCTATTCCCATCTATTAAAACCAGTTGAAGAGATGTTTTTCATTATCTCATAACTCCAGGAGGGAGGGGGCAGGTGCCTTCTGCTAATGGGCCAGCTGTTAGAACCAGGTGGGGCAGTGTTCCTTATCTCTCCCACAAGCCATCCTCCCTCCAGGGGGATATTTTCTATTAATGGGCCATCATGGCTCACTACATGACTGATACAATTATATCATCCCATTGGGAGATGCTCCACCCAGTGGGAGGAGCCAAGCATTTCTACCTGGATAAAACCTGGTATTCAGAACACCAGGACAGCCTGATTTTCACTGGATTCATAGAGGAAGACCAGACTCATCTCACCACCACTGGACCCCTCTACAGGATCATCTCTGCTCTGAGAGAACCACATCTGTCTCTCCAGGAGGACTTAATTGGACTGCTCCCAACAGTTGGACTGCTCACAACTGAACAACAGTATTCTGACTCTGTCAGTGTTTTCCTCTTGTTTGTTTGTTTGTTTGTTTGTGTGGGGTTTTGTTGGGGTTTTTTTTTTGGTACTACCACATTTTTAATATTCCTAGTAAAGAACTGGTATTTCTATTCCCATATCTTTTCCTGAAAGCCCCTTAATTTCAAAGTTATACTAATTCAGAGGGAGAGGGTTTACATTCTCCATTCCAAGGGAAGCTCCAGCTTTTCCTGACAGACACCTGTCTTTCCAAACTAAGACATACAGCCTTTCAAAGAGGAGGGAAAGGAAAAGGGAGAGAGACTACAGAATGTAGACATGGTCTGGAAATTTGAGTTTGCAGTACATGAACTTCCAGTTTCCTTCACCTGAACAGTTTCATGTTCATTCAAGAAAAGTATCCCACAATTATATCTTTAAAATCATAAATCCAAAACTATTAATACCTGAAGATTTATACTTAGCAACTACAAACCAAGAAAAACAAACTTACCACAGGCATGTTCTTATTTCTTTTGTTTATGCAGCATTCTGGAAGTTTATGAGGTACAGAAAGCCTACTATTCCCAGGCACAGGTAACTTAATTTATAAAATTTTAAAATCAAATCATTCCTGATCCAAGTGCTACAAGGTATCATTGAAATGAAACTCAATATATGGGACAGTCAATTTAAAACCTGTTTTCAAGACACATAGGATTAATGACACACTGAAAATACCCTTGATTTTTAAACTAACTTAAATTGAAAAATTATTTCTTTCATTTGTTACAGGCAACTATGCAAGGATTGACTAATACTATTAAGAAAAGAGACAACTATTGACAAGTCAGACTTTATCAGCAGTACAGCTATTTAATGTTCAGAATATCCATAATTGCACACAAGGCACACTCTGTAATCCTTAAGAATATAAATATAATACTTTCATCCTTAGATGCCTAAAATAATGCAGATTTTATGGCAACCATGACTATGTAAAAAAACCACCAAAAACAATATGTAATGTGCTGACCCACCATGTTGTAAGTTAATGGTCTCTTTTTGATAATTTCTCCTGTCACTCAGTAGCTTCTACCCTTTATCTCAGAAGGCTGAACTGACCTGTAAAACTAACTAGATCTTGGTATTACTCCTCTTTTTCATGTACTTTTGGCTTCTATTACAAAAGAAATGGGCGCTCCAAGGAAGTGCTAGAAAGCCTTAATGGCTGACTGTTTAGTTCAGTAACATAATATGAAATCACTAAAATCATGGAATGATTTAGATTGGGAAGGACCTTAAAGGTCATCTCATTCCAACCCCCTGTCATGGGCAGCAACACCTTGCACTCAACCAGGTTGCTCAAAGCCCATCCAGGCTGGCCTTGAACACTGCCAGGTATGGACCATCCACAGCTTCTCTGGGCAGCCTGTTTCAGCACCTTACCACCTTCTGAGTAAAGAATTTAGTCCTAATTTTTAATATAAATCCTTATTCAATTTTTAAGGCATTTCCCTTATCCTATCACTCCAAGACCTTGCAAGAAGTTCCTCTCCAGCTCTTTTCTAGGCCTACAATCAGATCAGAAGAGACTTTCTCAACTATAGAATGTTAAAAGGGAAGGCAACTGAGGCTGTTTTTCTGGCCATGATGATGACTCTCAGTCAGCTCTGGGCAATGTATGCTTAATAAAGCAAGATGCAGTATTCCATCCTAGCTGTCTTAACACTAAGATTCAGATCTGATTTCATACTGATTTAGATCAATGGTAGTGCTTTGACAGTAAATATAAAGGTTCTTTTACATAATTAAGATCCTGAATTTATGCTATGCAGCAAAATCCATTGCTTATAGTTTTATGCTACAAAATTAATTTATTTAAAAATAATAATTAATGCATGAAGCTAGACCTATTAAAGAGAAGACAACTAGAAGGCAATGTCTATGCAAAAATAAAGAATTGGCCACCTAACTTACTCCTCTTCACTTGCATTAAAAAATTACTGTTACTGTCTCAGAAATAACTACAATTCTATTAAAAAAAAAACACCAAAAATTTCTATACTCACAGCTCTAAATTATCATCTAACGAAAGAAACTTTTTTTTAAAAAAAGAAAGTTCTTTCAGTGGTCTCCCAGCATCTTGGTTTTCAGGTTTCATATTTTGATGTGTCCTTATGAGAGCTACAGAATCAGTTTTTCATTTTTCTCAGTTCTCATTTTCATGTAGGCATATGTTCCAAGAAGCTGGAAGTAATAAAAGGGCCATGTCTTCAGTTTGGTTCATTAAAAACACAATGATCAGAGCTGACTGTGGTTCAAGCACAGTTTCCACATGAATATAAAAAAATAACCACCATTACAAAAGGAAGCATTAACCAACTACCAAGGCTGCTAAACCTAAGGAAAAAACTCAAAAACATCAAATGCTTGAGTACTATGGACAAAGATCTTCATTTTGCCCCCCGTACAATCCTGTATTAAATATACATTTTATGTGGTTGCATGACTTGAACTCCATTGTTGGTGCATGCACCAACTGACAAATGAATAAAAATGCTTCCTGTCTGTTGCATGAAATGTTCTGAAAAGCTTTACTTTATTTTGCTTCAAGAAGTATGCTGGGGCAATATGTTCAAACAACCACAGATGACTAATATAGGCCAATAAAATAAACTACAATCAAAATGAAAAGCAAAATTCAATTATATTTGAACAAGCCTGACACGGCCTTTTACTTGCAGAGTTCAAAGAAGAACTGACATAAAAATCCATTTTTAAAACAGCCACCTAACCTGTAAATTGTGTCTATCATGTTGTCCTAAGTAAGGCATGATGATAACAATCGTTTGGTTTTGTTCCTCAAGTACATGCTACATAAAATGGAACACAACCACTGACTGTTAAAAAAATAAAACTCACAAACCCAGCCATAACTCCTTTCCAGAATAAATACAAGAGCTTCTATAAAGTGAGCCAGGATTTAAAAAACTTTGTTCCATAAAACTTATGTTAAAAATTCTTTACAATGAGCTGGTTTAGTGATATTTCGGATCACTTATTTCACAACAACATTTGAGTAGTTATTAATACTGTTCAAGACAGACTGTTTGCACAGCTAAACATGACTAGTTGTAGAAAAAGCAACACCTTTGGAAACACATCACCTAAGGAAAAAATCCTTGCAATTAAAGACTCAGTACTCATAAAGATGTTCCTTTAGAACATTTTGGTGTAATATGAGTAACTTCAGCAATTCTTGTGGCAAGACTAAAAACCACTCTCTTGGAGTATGAATCAAAGTGCTGTACCTTTAGCTAATGAAACAGCATTAAATCAATTTCTTTAGAGCAAGCCTGGATTTTATCCCATCAGAATATGAAATAGTGTTTTATGGAGGAAAAATATAATAATACACAAAGGATGAGAACTAAGCATTCTACCCCTAGTCCCATGCGAGAGGTTAAACAGAAATATCAACAACTGTATTCTGCATTAGATAAAACACCTAGACTAGTACCAAGAAGACCAATACAAGGGATCCAAGTTTAAATTGATTCATCCATGCAAAACACTTAAATAGTGCATACCATTGTTCAAATCCATGTGCTTTCATGGTAGCCATAGAAGTGGCACAGTTCCAAAATCCACCCATGATCGTCAATAGAGAAATTTAATCTCTGCTAATCCTTACTGAAATATCCATCCATGACTCGATTATCTTAGTTTTTATGACAGAGAGGCTGAACTGCTCCTATTATTCCTATTATTAAACATTATTTAATTCAAGGAAACACTCCATGAAACTCAGTTTCATTCAAATCTGCAATTTGTCAAAATTATTAACTGTGGAAAACAGTAATTCAAGAAAGGAAAATAAAATATATTTATAGGTATAGAAGTACAATTCAACAAATAAAGTCACTCCTCCTCTAAAATAAGTTACGCTTAGGAGTTTTTTTTATCTCTAGCTAGGATTACATTAATCCAAACCAGACAGCTTTCAGAGAAATAAACAAGACTCCCACAACATTGTTTTAAAAAGTTGAAAGTATATAAAAGTTATATTCTTCCATGACTCCTAACTGAAATTCTTTTTTTTTTTTCCCCTAAACTATGCAGTTTTTTGCTTTTAGCTTCTAAACCTAGACCCTACTTTTTCCCTTTTTGAGGGAAAAAATATCAATTTACCATTTTTGCACAAACAATCTAAAGCTGTGCCACCTTTAGGAAAGAAGGTACAGTATCTGATCATTTTTCAAGAATTATTATTTAAACTAAAAGAAGAAATATAAATTTGGATGAAGGTTTTTTCCTTTTAAGTTAGAGAGCTTGATTTTATGTGCACAAGAACACAAATGGTGATCAGAATACAGTTTTGACATTTGCATTCTGAACCAAGTACCACCAGTCTGACTGGTCACTTTGGAACAAAGTTGGTCATATGAAATAAGCAAAGCATTTATTACCCAACATGAAACGCAAAGGAAAGGAATTATTTCCTTTCATTATTTCCAATGCAATTAATTTAGTATGGGAAGCAAAAAAAACCAAATCAAACCTAAAGAGAGTCCAAGAAATGTGTTATTATGTTTCCTTAGATAGGTTACTGCAGAAGAAGCAGGTAATCAGGCAGAAAAAGGGAAACATGCTAGGACTATCAGCCAGAAACTGGAAAACTAAGCTTTTTACATGCCTAATTGCATCCATTTTACTCCATAAACTCTCCTCCACTTGAAACTCACTCACTATCCTCATGTGTTTCTAAATAAATATTTGAGGTGAGGTCCATTGATGTCACAAAGAGACAAAAGAGACAAAATCACCTAAGCAACTTCCTGTCTACTAATTTACAAGATTGTTAATTTTCAGAAGGTTTCAAATGTTGTGCAAATTAGGAGAGTTTCATATACAGTTTGTAACAGAAACACATAGACTGCTTCATGTTTAAGAGTATTTTTCAAAAGAAAATTAAGTAAAGCCATAATTAAATATTAAGAGAATATTTGTGATGCCCCTTTTATCTCCTGTCTCTCAGTTCCAGAAGAAAACAAAAGTACTCCATACATGCCTTGAAGCATCTGAATTTTCAGGGCTGTAATCCAATTGCCAGACTAATCAGACAAAAACAAAATAAAACAAAACAAAACAAAACAAAAAAAACACCAACCAAACAACAATAAAAAAACTGAACAAACAAGGAAAAAAAAAAAAAAAAAAAAAAAGGACCACTCCAAATTGTAAGCATATCTGAAGCACAGTTTAGGATTTTATAAAGAAGATGGCATCACTATAATGGCTGTAGCCACCACTTGGGCATTTCTCCCACCCAGCATCCCCTGAAGCCCAGAGGGACATAACAGGACATTTACTTTGTACTGAAGCACAAAAAGTTGGCCCCAGACAAATTAACATCATGTGCAGAAATATCTGTATTTTCCTTAACTTGCTGCTATCTAAATAAGCTTGCCCTGACTTGACCCAGTTAAACTTGTGACATCTAATGAGAACTTAAGGTAGCACAGCTGAGATCATAAAACAAGCATATGCAATTGTTGGACGATAATCACACAGAAACTAAATCACTTCACAAGTCAGTTTTGGGCACATTTCTACATTTTTGGATGCAAAACTCATTCAGAAAGTAATTGTGACTGAAGTACTGGTAGACCCAAGAAAAACACTCAACAGCACAGGCTTCCAAAAAAATTTTACTTCTATTCACTTACGTGCAGATGTATGTATTATTAGCAGCTAATGTTAGATTGATTTCTCATTCTAAATCAACTGTTCTAAAATTAACACTAGAAATATTCTTCATTCTTTCACTTCCAAGTAATACTTACTGCTTATTTATGATGGCACATGAGAAGCAAAAAAAATAAACAAGAAGACCAGATTGTCCAGGCAATGACATGTTAACAACAAAAGGTTAACCAAACTGTTAATGCACTGCAGATGCATATCTGATCTCAAAACTAATATAGATGTTTTGGGGCATTGGTTTATAAAAATGTGACCAACTACTGTCTGGATCTGCAATATAACACAGATGCTCATGCACGTGCTTGGCGAATTTCATGCTATTTCCACTACACTGTTGATTCTGCAAGGAGAAACCAACCAGCCCTCCTGCTATATCCGTTAAGTCACCCAAGTGATCTGAGTAAACCAAGGAAGGACACACACTCCACAGGAAAGCTACTGCAAGCACCCCATTCTGCCTCAAATCCAAATCACTTTGTCTCACTCCTTTCTGTTGAGGTAGTTCTCCTCATCACATAGCAAAGAGGTATGTCCATCATTTCAATACTACTTCTACATGACCATTGGCTTTCACAGACTCCTCCTTGAATATTCTCACGTTCCATCAATCCCACAGCTTGCACACCTAATGCTTTCTCCTGTTTTTTCCCCTGTTTCCCAGCTCCCCCTATTTTTATCTTATTTAGCATGGAGATCATGGACGCTACTCTTTTTTCCCCTGTCACAATCCATCATTAACAACCAAAATATTCTCCACTCTTGCAAGAAAACATTTTAAAAACAAAGACAAAGAACAGTTCTTTTAACACAAAGGTTGCAACATGGAGAACATTTGGTTCTTTTAAAAATCCTGGTTCATTTGTTAGCAAAGAAACAATTGGCAGATACATGAGATACATAAGCCAGGGATACATGTTCTGAAGAAAATGTTGGTTTCACTAACGTTAGCAGTTGTAGCTGGAAGACACTCAGAGCTCTGCCTTCTCTTTTTAAAGCAGTTAATATCAAATTAGGAGGACAAAATATCACTAATTTACTAATTTAATTAATTGAATTACCCAGATTTTCCGTTTTACCATCCCACTTTTCCACCTTGAAAAATAACCTTGATAATTTTATATGTTAATTACGATAGGTAGAGATCTCAGGTGATGCATAGCAATCTGGGGTTTTTTTGTTGCTGTTGTTTTTTTAAAGTAAAGCCACTCTGGAGATAGCATATTCCTCATTTCTAATTATCACTCAGAAATATATGCAAAGGAAGCATTTGTATTGAAACTAAGTACTTTAGGAAGAAAACAGGCTATTACAAGCACGACTGGAATCACAAATCAAACCTGTCTCAGGATAGAGCACCTGCATGATTGTAGGATGGCTCTTAGAAGAAAGGAATCATTACCATATGGTCTGAGGCATGGTGGCCCAAAATCTCACATACCATGCGACAGTGTTTAATATTAAAGGCAACAGAGATCGTTACTGTTCAAAGGTAGTCTTGGCCTAAATCAAACCCGATTTTCTAAATCTTTAAGCTTTACATCAAAAATACAGTTCCTATGTTTAGAAGACCTATCCTTCTTATGAATTAGGAAGAGTTCTCAGATACACAAAACAAAAATCTAACCAAAAGATTCAGAAAGATAAAGAATAGCGACAGACTGCAGCATCAGAATCCAGGAGTGAGAATAGAAACAAAGAGGGTTTATTCCCTTATCTTTAAGCAGATCTTTGTTGGTTTATGGCACTTAATGACAGTAATAAAACTTTTAAAGGAATGCTATATCCAGTACCCCTTTCCTTTGAAAGAGAGCAAGACAGACAGACAGAAAGACCCCATCCCACAACCTAGATTTAATAGTTCTGTTTGTAATTAACTCCCTGTTTGGCAAGTTTGTTAATAGCGTTAAGAGTGTTTTGCTTGTACATATATGCCAGTTTTTTCACCTGGCCACAGTCACTTTCTCCATTTTAGTTTTCTTAGGCCTCTCTACTGTGTGCTGAGCTCTGCTTCATTAGATTTTCAAGGTGATGTTTTAATAAAGAGTTTTAAATATAACAGATTACAAACACAGCAGCTAAAATTTAGCTGGAGGCAAAAATGTGGCAGATGTGCCTCCGCCTAAGCATGCCACAGTAACCTCATGTAAACTTGTTTTGTCCTGTTGGAAACCAGACTTCCTACAGGGCTGGCTGCGGTCCTCTTTCCCACCTTCCACTGTCATGTAAGTCCAGGAGGAACAATCCAGATGGGTTTCAACACAGACACTGAAACACTTCATTCATCCAGGAGCCCTACTACATTTCATTGGTTTTGCAGCCTTATATAAAGGTAGAAAGCACTGGTTTTTGTCCAATGCTTTACCTTCCCAGGGATGTTTGTTTTCTTTTCTGAGGAAAAAAGACTCAAAACACTTCCGTAACAGAGCAAAGCTGCTTTCAGTTCTAACATTTCCAGTCATGCCCTACCTCGCTCACCAATTTATAATGATCAGGAATTTTATATTTCCCATTTAAACAAGTTTAAAACACAAAAAAGGCACGCTTAGAGTCAACAAAGGAAATCTGGTTGAACCTGTGAATCCTCAGTATGGGATACTCACAGAGTACCCTCATTCACACATTTACTTCTGTCCCTCTCAGTAAAGTTTCCTTTCTCTAACAAACTCGTTATGAAACAGTAGGCAGACTGCTTCTATTTGTTCTCCTTTCATTTAAGGATCCTAGGAAGCTGGGTGAATAGGAGACAGTGTGTACTTAATTTTATCTTGGCAGCCTGTAAGAATAATCCTATTCAATTTTATAATCCTGCTTCTGCAATGTCAAACTTTAGCATGTATGTATCATATGGACCATAAAGACTGCTAACATTCTCTTTTCTTTACACATTTATGAAAAATTGTTGGTGATCTCTGTTTTCTAATGCTTGCCACCAGCATAAAAGAAGCTGTAATTGTCTCAAATTTCTTTTGGAAAGCATCTGGTGTGGAAGTTACTCAATACGGATGTGTAACTGCAAGGGTCACTGAGGTGGGGAGGAAGGGGCACTACATTTGGTTGACAAAAGGCTGGGTATTTAACCCATTTCAGCTTGCATGTTGGTACTGTATGATTCAGGATGTGTAATGGGGTAGTTGCATTCAAGTCTGATCGAACCAAGAAGTCTATTTAAGTCTCACAGCCTTACAGCAGGAACTCACATCCTGTAATAGCAGCTTCCCAGGGTGATGCATGAAGCCCAAATGTGTGAGTCGTTCTGACCACCTGCTCCCAGAGGCGGACAAAAGCAGGGATACTCACAAAAGCAAGATTTCAGCTTGCATGTCCACTGACTCATTACTCACAACACATGCAAACAGCCTATTCATCCTCAATCCATCAGATCCTATGCCAGGAAAGGAGTTCCCGCAGGTTAAGTATTGCACTGCCGCTGAAAGCTGCACAACCAAAAGGCAGAAGTTCAGTGCAGCTCTCCAAAACTGTTTGAGCATCCAAAAATGTCCAAGTATACTTGCCATATCAGGCACTACTTTCATTGCAGGAATCATAAGGAAGTGTAACTAAAAACTATATTCACTAGGATTTTTCCCATATAAAAATATTGAAACACTGTGATAAAAATCCCTGTATAGGTACAAGGATGTCAAAACACAGATTCAGCCTTTTCTTAGGCTGAATCCTACCCCAAAAGTGATTTTGTGAAGAATTATAGGAAAATATAAACTTTTTATTGGATTTTCCTACTATTGTTCATTCCAATTTCATTCTGCTTGTTCTGAGACAATCTACAAAGTTAGACTGTCTTCAATGGAGAGGTAGAAAATAACGATACTTATTTTCCAGAAGCTCTACTCTCCTGAATGTACATGAAATTAGAATAGTCTAAGAAATCTACAATATTTTTAATCCATCATGTGTCATTTAATTACTAGCAGTTAATAACACTAATCTGCAAAACTATCTTCACAAACTTTGTGTCCAAAGTAAAAAAAGCCATGCATTTCCTGTAGAGTTGCTTCAGGTTTTTTTTCAAATCTTACTGAAGTGCTATACAACCCAATTAGCCAGGAAAGGCACATACATTTTTCACATCCTTATTTACTTGTTTTATTGTAAAAGTAGGACATTACAATCAGAAATATTCAATGAAATGTTCTCCAATAATACTACTCATCCAATTCTGCATGGAACAGAAAAACTGTCATCCATTCTTTTGCTAATGCTGGCAGCATTGCTTTGGATAGTGCTATTTAGGTGAAGTACTTGTCTATAAACTGTAAGACCTAATAAAAGCACCACACACTTCTGTAGAGAGAGCTCTTCTCTGGACTGGAGATATGCTAAGACTTGCTCCAACTCAAGCCACTGTGAAATGCACATTACTTTTAATTGCAAATAGTATTTTACACAGATTCATTAGAACTATAAATATGCTACTGCCTGATTCACTTTCTTAAGATCCAGTGAAAATCAGATAAATCTCCAGAGACATTCTGTTAAGACAACCTGCATGAAGCTGATATGAACAGTACAGCAGCAAGAAGCTGCACTGTTCTGTCCATTCTCGCTACATTTGTGTCTGCATTTGCTCCTGTTTGCACTTCCTGAAAGTCTAAACACATCTCATTGCTTCAGAAATAAAAAGCCATTCAGATCCTTTCTCAGCCTAAACAGAAATAGCTGTTCTCTATTGCAGACTGATACAGTCAATAAGAAACATTGAGGAAACCCCTGCCTGTCTGTACACAGCCACAGAGTACTACCTTAGGAATTCATTACTGAAAAAAAATTGTACTAATACCTCTCTTTTTGAAATGAAATGAGTAGGGGATAAAGCATTTATTTGCCATGTTTACAGCACTCTGTGGGAAAAGCAGTGGGACTGCTTCAACTAGTAGTAGATAAAAACTAGCAGTCTGATTTCTTAATTCCAATTCCACAGTTTCTCCTACAGCATGCTATTAAAAATTTACCATATATATATAATTACCAGCCACAAATAAAACTGTTCAATTTTTTTATTATTTTTTTCTTATTTCAAATATTATGAACACAAGCAAACAGAAGAAACGACCATTTAAATAATTAATGGTCCAGCTCTACAATTCATCGCCTTCAGAAGAGTCTCACTGGAATCAGTGGGACTGTTTACATCCGGGTATGTGGCTAACCATGAACAAAAAGTAGGGAGTTAGCATACAGATGGGAGAATCCTTGGAAATCTCTCCTTATTCATCTTCCCAGAGCACCAGTGCAGAATCCCAAAATGTACTCAGAGTAAATGCCATTGAGCTTCCAAGAGATGTAAGCATCCACAAGTGTTTAACCAAGGAGCTGGAGAGGACTATAACCACTGATCACGTGAGTTCTGAGATTGCAATAAATAGTCCATGTGTATCTCCAATCTTTAGATTCATTAGAAAATAACCACTGAGTTATGTTTCATTTGTCAAGATTAAGTGGCTGAAAGAAGACACTTCTGAATGCTTGCAGTCAGAATTTGGTTAATAATTATCTGTAAGTACAGCTTTCATTTCTCATTTGTATTTTGGCATAACTTCCATATGTTAGGAGCCCCACTATTATTACCCCTCCATGCTGGTTCTTGATGAACAGATTAAGAAAAAAAACACTACTGAAGCTCTCAAGAGCTGTGAAATAATAGGGGGAAAGCTTTAATGCTGTTCTGTATGTTAGATGCTTTACTCAAATGCCACCAGTGAAATATTTAGAAAGCATCTAAATTTCAGCTTCAGAGGGATAAGGTCCCTAATACCTGCAGCAATATTCTTCTTTCTACAGAAGCTGATCACTACACAGACTTTTTTTTTCCCTGCCTCTTTAATATCACTGGCATGTCAGGTCTCTGTGCCTTGAGAAAGTGGAACCGATACCAACATCCTTCGTCAATGGTACAGCAGCTTCACCTAAGCCCTCTCTTTAATTTACTGAAGATGTAGTACCTTTTGACAAAACTAGTCCTACAGCAACAGCCATACATCTGTACTGCCAGGGATGACATTTTCCTTCATACAGTAGTCCAACCACCACACCCCTTCACCCTTTCTCCTGCATGGCACAATCAATGTTGTCTGTCAGACTACACCTAATTTCCTTGGTCAGTAAAAAGACTCACTAAAAGGCTATTTCTAAAGAGCAGAATGGTGTAATCTAAGCTGGATATTAGCTCACATTTGACTTTCCAAAGTGTATGCATACTAAACCTAACCCTAGGTCTGCAAGGCTTTGAAATGGGAGTATATCTAACACCTTTTTATTTTCTCTGAAATGTCTTTATATTTAAAATGAAAAAATAAATTCCAATTCCAGGAACTACAACAAAATATTTGTGGGGACAAGTTTCAATTATATGTTATTTTACATATTAAAAAAAGAAAATGTACAAAAAAATGTAAAAAAAGAAAATACGGCTTGGCTCTATCTGCAGGGTCAGACCTAGATGAAACAGGGTGGAATACCCAATGCATCTTAGGATGTCTTTTCTCAATACTCTTGGAAACTCAGGAACTTACATATGTAATAGAGCCCAAGCAATGACTGAATAAAGAATGACATATAGTTCAGGATTTGTCATGATGACTTTGACATAATAGCACTGTGCAATTTTTCTTAACTATGCCTGACACAGAAACACGCCCAGGAGGAACCCCTGCTTAACCACTTCACCACAAACAAGACAGTGCAGTTGAAGATCATGACAACACCAGTCAACATCAACAACAGTTGCCAATTTTGAGATACACAGAATACTTTATGTTTTCAGCTGCTGTTTTCTGGATGGAGAACATTATCTGGGCACATGTATGCTTAGATGACCAAAGGCTGTGGAGTGAGCTGGTGCTCCTAGTAAAGTCTAATAGAATCAAAAATTACTAATGGGGCTTTTAAGAAACTGGGATCTATACAAAGTCAATTTCAATTTCAATAATAAATCAGAGGTGTTACAGACATGCAATGATGTGCATGGCTTTTGCGTAGACATAATAAAAAGGTGATAGTTTTTTCCACCGACTTCTTTACAAAGATTTTCTAACCTAATTTTACCCAAACACAATGTAGAAGGAAAGAAAACCCTCAAAATAAGAAGGAGCAGAAGTCAAATGCTTTTCATTAACACCCAACTCTTTTACCCGATTGTTTTCAAACCACCAATGTACTCTCAATATTTTTCTCTACAATTAATTCTACTACCATGCTTCGGAAAATCTGACAAAATATCAATAATTAGATGCCAGCCACTTAGAGTTGTGTGAAAGTTGGAGGTTTCACTTTGCAGGAGTGCAGGCAAATATTTTATTTGGTGTCAATCCACCATTTTCAGTTTGTGTTGATTTTTGAATAAGTTCAAACAGGCAAATGAATAAGCAGTCAAAATATCTACGTTTTACCTGGTTTCACTTCATGGTCATACGAATAAAAAGGCATTCTAAATTCTGTAAAGTGCTGCAAAATGTGCATTTATGATGCTATATAAAGGCCCCAAATGAGAATAATATTAACAATAATTGGGGGTTTTTTAGATCCTGGCAACATTCTATACCAACATAGGTAATTTTTTTTTCTTTCTACATTTTCCATCCACATGCAAGTAAGTACCTTAGGGTTGCAGCTCTTTGGATCATGACTGCTGTTGTCAGCATATCCAATTCTGCTCTTTATCTGGCAAAAATCATGATTGATGCAATGGAAATAATAGCCGGGGAGCTTGTTTTAAATAAGAGAAGCATGCCACAGAAGTAGTAGCAATTGAAAAGGTTTGACTGTATTAAGATTTCTGCTGAGAATATACTCATTACATTCTTCTATGGAGGAGTTAAAAGGAAAGAAGTCCCAAATTCAAGTAACTACAGGTACCACATGCAGAAAGCTGCGAGGTAGAGAAAAAAAGGCCAAAGGGATGAAAGCAAAATAATGAAAAGGAGAAAGGAGACACTGGTAAAATCCTGATAGAAATAGAAAAGACAGAACAGTTTGAAAACTGAGATGCAGAAGGAAGATAATACAAATGAGGGAAATAACTTTAGAATACAGGATGAGAATGAAGAACAAATGGAATACAGATGGACTGCAGGAGAGATGATGAAACAGAGAAAAGAAAGGAGAGGGAGAATGGGATTACAGAATGCAGTGAAGGCAAGATAAAATTACAGATGGAGATGAGAAAAGTTTAAGAAAGGATGGTATAAGAAGATGAAAATCCACAACCAGAAGGGTATGTATCTGGAAATGGGGTAAATAATATCACTATTGTACAGGTTAAAGGCAGAATTAAGATTTGAGAAATGTTACGAGAAGAGTATGAATAGGAAAATTGCTAAAAAACAAGGTTAGCTACAGAGGTAGGACCCAAGATGCTATGAAAGAAAGAAGGCTTTAGGAAAGGAATGGGAATGAAAAACAATAGATGAAGCAGAGACTTGGAATGGAGCTAGCCCAGGTGCATGCAAGGTCATCTTACCAGTCCACCACAGGTACTGAAGGAGGCGAAGGATCCCGGGTAGCGGAGAACAGCACCACTGTAGTAACAAGCTCTCTCAGGTTGTGACTGTGCAGCACTGGGTGGGCTTTTGCCCTCACCCCCAAGCCGCTCTTCCACAGCAAAGCCAGGAGCCAGGAAGCGGCTGTCCCTCTTGAGGAGCAGGTAGAGTTCCCGAGCAAAAGCTGGGATCCTCAGCAGCACTTCATCTCCATCCTCTGCTGGAGGTGGTAAGGGGGGGGATGGTGGTGTTGGCAACTGAAAGGCAGCACCAGACCCCTGGGGCAGGGGGGACCAGTGGTAAAACTCCTGAGACTCATACTCATCCTCAGCGTCCTCTTCCTCTGCTGCCTCCCCTACAGCCTGTGCCTGCCCGTCCACCGAGGAGGAGACGGAACGCACCTCTCGGGAACTGCCAGCCACTGGGCTAGGTGTGACTGGGGCGCTGAAAGTGCTGCTTTGGTTCCCACTACTGGGGTCGACATTGCAACCCCCACCACCACCACTGCCACCTGTCGGCTCCTGCTGGCCCGGGCTCCACAGTGCAGGGAAGACGATCTCCCACTCCTCGGTCTCTTCTGAAGCATGGAGACCTGCGGGAAATCCGGCAGATGCTTTAAATGTGTGGAGCACCGAGTAGCATCCAGTGCCTGCTAAAAAGCTACCCTTTGCCCACCACAAGATGGTCCTTCTGACTCCTAGACCAACAAGTATGCCAAACAAAATACAGTGGGGTTCATTTGTCCCTTTCATCTTGTCCTTATGCACAGCAGGGGAGCCATATGCTGGATGAGTCTGTGCCTGTTGATGCCTCTGAAACCCACCAAGGTTCTGCAGAACACTGACAGAAAGCCAGACCCCAAGCTGGGCAGAAGTTGTGTTTGTACCAGTACCTGGGAATGTTCTTCCTTTGGATCATCACTTCCATGCAAAGAAAGATGCATAAACCCTTCATCATCCACACAAAGCAACAACTTTTTCATATAGCTAAAAAAATAAATTGCTGGGGAAAACCTGAACAAATTCGAAAACTACAATTTTCTTCTCAGCATGCTGTGCAAGACTCATTACGTCTCCCAAAATTCTGCCAAATACACACACATGCACACACACACATACCATGGCTGCACATACAAGTGGTAGTTGCAAGCACACACTCTCTCATCATCATTCTTATAATGAAACTGAATTAGAATCACTAACTACTGATGCCTGCATAGCCCATACACTACATCACAACGCAACCAAAGTCGAGCACGCCAGCATTATGTTTACAAAGACCTGAGTACACACAACCTCCACTAGCCTGAGACAGGAAACAGTTTTATTTATACATTCATTTCACTCTAGGACCAGCACAGCCGGGAGAGATGACAGGGCTGCTTGTGGAGATCGTGTCTCGTGGAGAGGAGCGCTGCGCGGTGCACCCTTACAGCCGAGGCTTGCATTATCGGATCACCCATCGGTTACGGGCGGCGGGCGAAGTTAACAATGGCCAGGTACCGCCGCCAGCAGCCGGCGGGGCGCGGAGGCCGCCCCGGACCCGGCCCGTCCCGCGAAAGGCGCGCACTTACCTGCGCCAAGCCCGCTTGACAGCACGCACAGCTGGTAGAACACGCAGCACACGCGGCTCAGGCGCATCCTCCCTCCCAGCGCCATCGGGTCCGCGCCCGCGGGACGCCGGCTGGCAAGACAAGCGAGGCCGTGCCGAGTCGTGCCGGGCCGAGCGGGGCGCAGCCACCTGGGCGCCTGCGGACAAACTGCGGGAGA
>VYXD01008262.1:712134-731530 GCA_013397195.1 Hylia prasina | reverse complement strand
GGGCGCGCACCGCGTGCGCCCCGGCGGCAGGAAGGGCTCCCCTCATCCCCGTAGCCAGCAAGACGCTCAGCGGAGCCTTTGCCTAAATTCAGGGAGCAGCAGACACTGACCGCTTTTGCCTAGTTTTGTGTAATTTGATTCTAAACTCCTTTTGCCCCCACCACGCAGCACTCCATGGAAACCCATCACTTTCCACCCCGGCCCTTGTCAGCAGAGGAACGAGTAAATGAGGAGCTGAGCAAAAAGCTTTAGCTGAACATCTAGCATCAGCATGAACTGCAAAAGACACAGCTAAACACGTCCCTCCAGAAGTCGGATTTTGTCATAACTTCTGCTGCTTTACCTACTGTTCTGGGTGTCAAAGGTGATTGCTGTGCCTTAGGGGAAGGCAGAGCAATCCAGTGCGGTGAGGAAAGCCATCTGTGCCGTTAAGGGGAAGTTAAGAAGTTGCAAGAATTCTTTCTAGAAGTTAGTTGTGTAAAATGAAAAGCAAAACATACAAACAAACAAAAGTCACGTGTTACAGCTCCAAATAAAAAACACGTTTAGACCCCACAGAAGCCAAATGCAGCTGGTTTTTGGTCTCTGCTCTGCTCAATAGCTGCTTGAAAAATATGCTGCCTGGGTAGGTACTCTCAGCTGACTCCAAATAGTATTTTTGATTAATTGTTTGATTTTATAGGGGAAAAGGGTTGTCATAGACTGGTCATTTTCTCCTTCTTTGTTTTTGCTTTTTTGGGGGTTTTTTGTTTGTTTGTTTGTTTTTTTGTTTGGGTTTTGGGGTGGTTTTTTTGTTTTGTTTTGTTGTGGGGTTTTTTGGGTTTGGTTTTTTTTTCCTTTTCCTTTTTTCGGCATTTGTGCCGACTAAGCAAAATCAGAGGCACTCAATGAAAACAAGATTAATTGATTAGGAAGAGGGAAGTTTTTCAGGACTGCAAACTGGTATTTGCCTGATAATTAGGTGACCTTAAAATGCATTTCAAGGGAAGCTTTGTTTTCCAAATAAATAACAACATATGTACTAATTTACAGTGGAATTAGTTAATAGGCCAAATCCTGCAGCCTTTTCACAGCCAAAACTCTCCTTACAACTGATCAGGAAGGGCTGCAAAATGTGGTTTATAAGCTCCTGTGGAAATACTAGATACAAAATCTGATTTTATTTTAGTTATAACAAAATGTACAAAATTATGACAGGATGTACAGGCAAGATGCAAAAATACACAGAGAGGACCTTTACTCTGCATTACATTTACATCACAAAATACATAAATGGAGAGCTATCATGAATAAGGTAAAAAGATATGACATGTGAATTCACATTAAAATGAATGTGCATGTGAATTCACATTAAAACTGTGAATTACTGTAATTGTTTCCAATCTGCTGAAGTTGTTGGTCCTTTTGGACAAAATTCTGCTTCTCTTATGCACATGTATAATCTTACTAAAAAGACAAAACCACTGTTTTTGACAGTAAGGTAAGAAGAATTTCGCCTTTTCTACACAAACTGAAAAGGATAAAGACATTTTTAAAAAATGCCAATTGAGAAAGACTTTAATATGACTTTATCACCAGCCAAAGAAAAAAGAACATTTCTAATAACTCTCCACATATGAATACAGGTCAAGCTAAAATCAACATGAAACTGCAACAAATTTTCTTTAGCTCATTTTATGTTTTGTTTTTATTGTTTCAATAGTTAAAGTAAAAATATAGGGGGAAGTTCTCTATGTTTAAGTTTGGGGAAAGTGCACTATAAAATAGAGCCCCTACTGGTGTTCATTAGTTTTAACAAAGAGTCTGGTCATAGGTTAATGCTGGTAGTTGATATTGTAGCCCACCACATGCTAAGTGTCGTCACTGTGAGACTAGTGCAGGGAAGCTTAGGTCTAAGAGAATAAGAATTAAAGAAACAAAACAATTCTTTCATCATAGTTTGCAGAGAATAATATTGTATCCATGTGTACTCTACAAAAGACTATTTTCTTAATCACATAGGTGTTCCAACCCTGCAAAATAGTTTTTACTTTACCAAAGGTATGGTAAAGGAGGTGTTATTAACTATGCATTTGTAAAATTGGAAGAAATAGTATCTTCAAGCTTGATACAAAGGAAAACTAAAAGAAATGTTTGCTCCAGTAAATTCTTAAAACTGCATTACCTATCTGAAGAGTCAAAGCATTTTGGCATTTCAAGGGATTTGTGCAGAATCACAAATGTAAAGCATGTGTTAATTTGTAAAATATAACAATGATTCAGACCATCTCACTGACATGAGAAAAAAAAAATGGAAAATGAAGTAAAGAATATGTCCTTGTCTATCCTTCCTGACTGGGATAAATCAGCCTAACTTTGTTGAAATCAATAGAAATTTGGCAATTTCCTTTTCTTTGGTCCTCCCTGGCATTAAATTTACAGAACTGTACCATCACTCCCTTAAGGACTGCCAGGGCAAGCGTTCTCCCAGGCCCCACCACAGCCTTTGATTTCTTCAGTATGCCAAGATCATTCATGATCACTGATAACAAAACATAGACATCTCAAGCCATCTTTTGAAGACGTCAGTATGATTCTTCAACTTTCACACCCCTCACCCCATGGTTTTATTTAAATCTGTGCTGCAGTTGCTGTCTTACCTTACATAAGCAAGGGCCAAATCCCTTCTTCCCCCAGACCATCATTTCATTTGTTATCTGTTAGGAGTGATTTATTTCTGAGGATTAAGGTAAGTATGGACAGATCATTCTATTGAATTCAAAATATCAGCTTCTAGCAATATAAACACCACCATCAGAGACTTTCCTTGATTTGTTTTTTTCTCCTTACTTAATCATTTAACTGTAAAAGCTTCAACAAATTTATACATACAAAAGTGTTTAAGATTACCTCAGCTTTCCATTATATACAAGATTTCCTCCAGTAACTGTTACCAAAAAAACACTACCCTTTAATCCTCTTCACAAGGATATAGTTATTATTTATTTTTGCATATGCTTTATATATAACTATTGATGATAATATTGATTTTTAAAAAATCTTTAAGTATATTTATTTCAGGTTTTTACAACTTAAGAAAATATTCTGGATGAATAGAAAAAAATTATTTTTTTGAATGGTGCTTACTACATTAAGGCCACATATCATATGTCCACAAAGATTAGAAACAGAAACTCACATCTTCCTGATTCTGGGGTGCTTTGCAAATGTTATCTCAGTCTAAATAAACTTGTTTCAAAGAAGATTGAACAAAATATCTTCTGATGTGCAAGATACATGTGATCCAATGCTGCAAATTTTTTCCACCTAAGCATGAATGAAAGGAAGTATTTTCCCTTTTAAAAATGTTGTGTTCACTATCTCTTCAGCTGAACAGTGAATTTCCACTATCCATTAGCTCACGAATTCTGACCATATAGTCTGTAATTCTATACTGTTATTTACATGCTCAACATGAAGGGTTTATTCAAAAGGTATGTATTTAAGACCACTTCAAACAACTTCTGTTTTGCAGCTCTTACTGCAGAGCAAATCTTACAGTTGCATCTGAACTCAGTAGTGCAATCAGATGACCTGCTGAGTAAGATATGTGTCAAACTGTTGTGAGCTTAATACCTCTACTGGTTTAAAGTGCATCAACTTTAAAAGGGCAAAGTTAAGCCCATAGCAGCTCAATGTCATTATGCCACACCACTACTTCTTAAGATTCAGTTGAATTTAGTAAATTCAATTGAATTTACTAAATTCAGCAAGATTTACTCCCAAGTTGTTGCTTTGTGAGTTACTTCTCACTAAATTCAGCAAGATTTACTCCCAAGTTGTTGCTTTGTGAGTTACTTCTCAAAGGCATATTGATCAATTTGTGGATACTATTACCTAAAAAATGCTGTCAACACACTATTTACCCTATTTATTTAGAATGCTTGGCCAAGTCACCACTTAATTAGAATAGGCTTTCACAGCTCTTTTATTATATCCTTTTAATTTGTTGATTCTTTTTTCAGAAAAAAAAGTGTTTGGCAATTGTTTACATTTTGACAGGAAGTTCAGCCTCTGCAGTGGAAGGTAGTAAAGTGCTCTACTCAAGCTGAAACCACTTTAAAGACAGCAAGGCACTCTGTGTGAACCTGAGTTCCACACAACTTCCCAAGCTGAAGTTTTCTCTCGAAGTGGAGTTTCCTCAGATTTCTTAACTGAATCATCTAACATGCAAATATGTTACCTGATCAACGTGGGGAACCGGCTACTTCAGAATGACCAAGAAATAGTTCCCATTTTTGGAACATCTTAAAAAGGCAAGGCTTCAGATTTGAAAGCTGCAAGTCATCTCTTGGAGAATAAAAACCTGTTAATCTCCAAGAATCACAGAATCATTTAGGTTGAAAAAGACCTCTGAGATCATCAAGTCAAACCGTTGCCTTTGGAGCGTATAGAAAAGCAGAGGCTACTTATGGAGAAAAACTCACATTGTTGATTAACATTGTGTGTTTTTTCTTGACAATTACATTTTAAAATAATACAATAAGCCTCTTTTAGAGCACATCTTTAAAATAAAAATAGTTTAGAACTGTAGTATAATTTATGAATATATATGAGCACATGGAAACATTACCTGCTGAAAAAAAGTCATAACAGAAAATACCCTTAAAAAGGGCTTTATGGACAAATTTTCAGAGTGGAGGGAAGTCTTTCCCCGATATAAAGATAATGAAACTTAACTCCTCTTACAAACTGTATGAACAGGTTAGAAGAGCAAAGAAATTTTTTATAACCAAAAATGGTGGAAATGTTTCCTGTAGGAATATTATCTCATTTGCAGCATTGGTATTTTAAAAAAGAACAAACAAACATAAAACCTCTTCTAAGTCATATCAGAAACAAATTCAGGTGATTTCATGCTCTCTCTGCCCACACATCCCGTACATTTAAAGGAGGTGGGCACAGCAGGCAGAAATACATACCTTATAAGAACATTATTGGTAGGAACTGCAAATGTCTGGGACTGAGTACAAAACTGACCACTTATGATAAATCCACGATTATTAGCAACTACATTAATTTATTAGTGAATGTTAGGTAGATGTCTGCTATGTTTGAATTAGTAAGTTCAAAATATTTGCTAAGCCAGTTATCCCAGCCCTACTAGTCAGGCAGTCTGTTTCAGAATTTATTCAGGTTTTATGCACACAAATGAAACAATCGTGTCAAGTGAGTTAAAAATACTTTCAATTGCTTCCATACACAGTTTAGATGCTAAGTGGTCTATTTACAGCTTTTTCTCTTCTGAAAAAAAAAATCAAGCCCCCTACTTTTTCAGTCAAGAAATCAGTGTAGCTCAGAAGCCTATAAACTTGAAAAAGAAAGAAGAATATAGGAATGATAATATGAAAGGAAATGCAAGCAAATATGGTATGACATGAAATATGCACCAAAAGATGTTTAAAAAACTAAGTTATAGAGTTTCAGACAGTTAAACTGCAGTTTATCAGTATAGATGCATGATCATTTTTATTCCATAACAATATCTTTATTATATCACTAACTCACTCTAAGAAAAAGAAGACAACATGGAGGAGAATGGATCCAGGATCAAGAGAATCAAGTGTAGAGGTGATTGAAAACTCATTAAGGAAATTAAGTCAAATAAAACAAGAGAGGTTACAGAGAAGATCATGTGATTCCACTTCAAAAGCTGTACGTAAATCAAAGGAAGCAGTCCATGCAACAAGGTAATTTCCTTGCTGTTTTGTAAGGTGAGGCATACGAATAGCCTTGCTTTCTAAAACATATCTTTCTGTGTAGGTTTAAAGAAAGCATTCAATAACAAGGCTAAGCAATAACAAGACTAACAGTCACTGATTTCTAGATATCAACCATCAGCTATTTACCTATCTGCAAGCACTGAAGATGTCATAAAACCTTAGAAATGAAGTGAACTAGTCTCCTAGTCATTATTCATTTAGATGACAGTGTGAATATCCTATTTGCACTTTCCCTTGCCACAGGAAAGAAAGACTTCATTATGTCTACCAGATAAAAAGCAAACATTGTAGAAATGATTTATTTTCTCCTATCTAAAGGATTTATTCATAAGAACTGCTGTGTGGTAGCCTGCAGAACAGGCTGCCTTGCTCTTTTAGCCTCTGTAACTGGGAAACCCATTAAGACCACATGAGTTGTCAAAGCATATGGTATGTTACATACTGTATGAGTACTGTCCACAGGCACTCGCTTTGAAGGCAGGCCAATGGCAAACAGTGGCACCAGGAGACCAGCTAAAATATAGAGAAATCAAGGTGACAGCACATAAAACACAAGTTGTGCAAGACCTCTGTTAAACAGGCAAAAAGCCAAGAACACATGGCTAAAGGATTTGCAAAGCTACTCTCTAGAAGTCTTTTGCTTGAACAGAGGTGGAAAAAAAAATACTGGCATCATGTGAGATGTTCTAAGTTTTGCTTAATAATTCTTGACCTCTGCTTCACTCTCTCGCCCATTATGCTGAGACGGATAATAATAAAAGTGCAAAAATTGGTGTCTTTAAGCAAAGTGAGGCAGTAGAAATTAAAAAATTGACAAGCCACACAATAGTGATCGTGTCCTTGGCCAAAACCAGGAAATGTCAGTCAACAAAGAGCTCAAAGATCTCCATTATGGAAGAGACATCAGTTTCTGTTTCCAGAGCTCCCTGGAGGTTAAATGTGCTATATATCCTTACTATCTAAAAAGTTCAGTTATCCAGTAAAGTGCTATGTATGGTCAAAAAATTTTGGGATTACTTATAAATACTTTTTCTGAACCAGCTAATGTAAATCTCACCCAGGACTGCCCCTGAATTTTGTCCCAGTGTATGAGCTGGTAGACCAAGGACTTTACCTCCATGCCTAAATAGCCATGTAAGCCTAATTCATGTCCAATATGAATTCAATAGGAATATGTATTCAAAGTAAGTACTACTGTATGACACCTGAGACTGACTCTGATCACTGAGAAAATCAGAAGGAATGGTTATCCTGCCAAAAAAGACTAGCAGTAGTTCTGACAATAAGAAATACATGAAATAGTTTTCCTATGAGTAGAAGTATTTCTGATTGAACATCAAAGTAATTGTTTATTACTAATCCATTATGTTGTACATAACCCTACTTTTAAAGGTCTTACTATCATAGCCTTTTTACAGTTTTAGTTTGTTTACGTAAAAGATACAAAAGCATATTTTCTTGTTAATTTTTGGTGAAAAAAGCACATAAATACAAACTAATAATCTGTTGAAAGCTACACAAGTTGAGTTTAAAGTTACATCCATGATTCTGTGATCTCTCACTTTCAAGCTGGTCTCCTAGATAGCCGAACCAGTTATTTTAATATTTATTCTAGGTAAGATAATATCAGCCCAGGTTATTATAAATTCAGTACTTTCATAAACAAGTAAGATCATCTGCACTTTTCCCCTTCTATCTCTTACCTTAATTTTGGTGTGAAGGAAAGGAGAGGAGCAGGGTCTAGGATCATATTATTAAGGATGGCTGATTTAACTAGATCAGTGTGACAGTTTTTCAGAGAAAATCAAATTGGCTTAATCCTTTCCACAAATCTTTTGTACACATTTTTCATAAATACACTGAGAAGATGGGCTTAAAGGGAAAACTGCTTATTTTAAACAAAGCCTATCTGGCCCATGCTGCCAAGAGAAAAAAAGTATATACTTTAACACATAGCAGTTACCCAGAAAAGGTAAATACTTGCAAAATGCAGATCAGAGAATGTTGGTGGGTTGTTTTTTGCTTCAGGAAACCTGTGTTTGGTATTTGCACATTGGTGCCAAAGCAGCACCTCCTGTTTCATTCTAAATGTAGCAGGATTTCTTTGTACTTTATTTATACCTTCATTCATCAGTCTGCACATATTAGAAGAAAGTCTTCCTTTGATCTTTGGAAATAAAGGCATCTCTTCTTGAAAACTATTTCAAATGCAAAAAGGAGCCAAAGAAATAATTTCTGCAAAGCAGTGAAGAAACCTGGATGTGGGCAGAGACATGGAGGCTTTAAAATACAGTCTGCAAGGTGCCACATTCAAAGACTGGGGTCCCTTGTGTGGTTAAATAACTACCTGCTTTGTAACCAGGTGTCCTAGCACAGAAAGCTTCTTACTAAATCAGGCTGGGGGCTGTGAAGGCAAAAACTTACATGGGTATGACACGTCTCATTTAATCAAAAACCATTGGTTGCTCAGAGGAAAACTGAGCATTCAGATTTAGCTTAGCTCTGACAAGGAAGATAAATATAGTTTTTTATACTGCATTTACCCCATGGTAGCTAGTGGTTGTATTTCACAATCTATGTAAAGCATCATTGTTATTGCTTTTTTTCCACTTGATATTTATAAGAAGGTCGATCAGTTTTGATTCCCTTGTGACTTGAGGTCATGAAGGTTAGAGTGCCTTAAGGAACATACTTAGTTTCACAAGCTAGGAGGATCATATAATTTATATTCTCTTTTAATATGATTCTTAGAGAATGAGATGAAGAAAAAGTAAGGCAAACAAGGATATGATTGGAAGAAATTATGTGGAAACTGGCCAAATAACAAGCTCTACCTATAACTGTCCCTCCTGACTTATGAAATGGCAATCTCAGTAGTGGAAATGCCCCAAATGAGCAAGCTACTCCTTCTCTTCTCCATTTTAGCCAATGAAAAAGCTAGTGAGAATGACCACTGCTTCATTCAGAAAAGAGAATTATTTAGAGGGCAAAATCTTCCCCTACTTTTAGAGACTGCAGAACATACTGCACTAAACTCTTTAGTGCTTAGTCCACGGAGGGTCAGCTGCACTTGCCAAACAAGCAGAGCACAACTGTGCAGTTCAGATGAGGCTGGCAGTGCAGTGTCATCTTGCCCATCTTAACACATGATAATTTTGCCCAACTTACTCTTCTTTTTTTAAATACTTTCCACTATACAAAATCAAGTGGCTATTCTGAGAAGTGTGATTCAGAAATACAAGCAAAAGTGATAAATGAATGAGGAGACAACTAAAAATATAAAGAAAGGGGAAAAAATGAAGGAAAAAAAAAAGGAAAAAAGTGAGAGATATCCTTTTCCCTTTAATAATTATGAGTATTACAAGGTTTCTGTGGTGACTCTCTAGTAAAGCAGCTTTCAGCTTGAGGGCTGCTGAAGTTCCTGCTTTAGTAAACTACAGAGCTTTGCAAAAGGCATTTAGGACATTATGTCAAACTTCTGCATGTTCTTTTCTAAAGAAAAGTTTCTCTAGAGAAATTATTCTCACTTCCAACTTTCAAATGATTAATTTAAAACTCCTAACATCAAAGAGTAGGTTGCATTATATATATTCCTAATATTCATCGGTAGTTTGTCTAATTTGAGAATAATAATTCCTGTCATTGTTTTTAGACAAATAGATATGCCCATCATAGAAGATAAGCAATAGACAACAAAGCTCTAAGTGTCTTTGGGCTTGACCTTGAAAAAAATGATTTCCTTTTGTTTTACTGAGTATTCTGATATAAATTGTGTGTTTTATTAGCTCAGTGAAGACAGTCACACATTAAAGAGATTGCCCATTTTCTGTTCCTCAAAGCTTCAGGGTGACACTGCTGAAAGTCTTCTTGATATCTTTTATTGTGCTGTTAATTTTTGCTTGATTTTTTCCTGTCTTCAAGAAAAGGTTTTGTTAGGTATTTATTTAATTTATTTGATTAAGAGAAATAAGTAAAGCCATAAGCAAATGGTGATTGTAAGAAAATATGCTGGATCATTACAAATCATGAAGGGCATATGTATAATGAAGATAAGTAAAAAACCTCTTTCAAAAAAGCAAATGCCATCAGTTAAGGAGTGTTGCAGTCAGTCTTTCCAGTGAAATAAATGCATTTTCAATTTGGTAAAAAGTGCAAGTTCAATTGAATGTATTTTGTATAAAAACAACTTTCATAGAAATACCAAACTCAGTGATCATTAGTTGAGAGACCTTCCCAATTTATCAATTAGAAAATTCTTAAGAAGCATTTCCAATTTTATATATAGTGAAAAAAATGATCTGCCTTTTTTGGTATTAACATAATTGTCTCTTTTAAGCACACTTGACATGTTCACAGCAGGGTAGAAGCAACTGTATATTTCAAAGTTCTTTTCAGGTATCTTTTCAAGATAAAAGTGGCTTTTTTTAACCATTATGTCTGGAATGAAAATAATGTTCCTGCATTGCATAAATCTCTTTCAAAATATCTTTGATCTCCAGAATGTCTAGCCTTAACTTCTGAAAAAGCATCTATGTGAAGCAATGTTTTTCAGGAAAACAGGGAGAAAAGCAGTCACAGAACCACTTCAGAGGACAAGCTGGATACAATGACTGAGAATAACTGAACTCTGCTAGAGGGAGCTCTGCAGCTACATATTTACTCAAGTGAACTTTAAAAAAATTTGCAGTCTACCTACAGTTGTAGACAAAGTTAGTCGAAACTTGGAGCTAGCAGCCTACACAGTAGTAATAGCTAGAGCAGAAAGGGCCTGTAGATCGTGGCATATGATCGACAACAATCAGATTTCAACATGCCAAACAGGCAACCACAGGATCAGCCAAAGTCAATCTAACAGGATGTAGTATCATATAAGAAGATGACCATTTAACAACCTTTTAGATTAAAAATAATAATAATAATAACAATCATCATCATCCTAGATCCTAATATTACTATGGATCCAACCTATCCCTTGAGAACAGGACAGGGGAACTTAGATGCTAAGAGCATAATTGCCCAACAATTTCTTTGTTTGAAGTCCGTCATCAGAAGTGCCCAGCTTGAGCTTCAGCAACTCAGCTTGTTAATAAAAATAGATTGCAGCTTATTGTCAATGGAAATCTGGGGTTTAACCCTGTTATGGTGGCTGGCATGTGTAATTCCCCTATCACTACACAGAATTATGACAAGCTAACTTGAATTTGAAATGCCGTCATACATTGCATGTTGTCCTGAGAACAACATCTAGGTTGCTAATGATCTGTAAAACATTAGCAGTTTTGCTATTTGGTATTAGTTTTTACTTTGAAAATTATTTTTTCAATCAAATTAGAGTCTGCTCTTAACAGTAGTATCTTAAAATGGTAGTTGTGTTATGGATTCAAAAATGCAGATAATGTATTATAAAAAGATACAAACTTTCTTTTGTATTTTCAAGCCTAAATGTAAATAGAGAACATGCTTTTGCACAAGAAATGCAGTGAAAAGCCTGATACTGTGTTAGGCAAAACATGCATTGCTCTTAGGGTAGAACCAGACAAAGCATATGGGCTCTGATAAAGTTATGATTTTTACTATGTGCTTTAAGCTGCTCAAGATTTCAACGCCTTTTCTCATTTAGGCCCATAAATTAGAGTCAAATTGTCTTGGTGCATTTCTTTCGCTCATTCCTTGGAAAGTCTACTTCTTATCCACTGTTCAATTTTCTGCCTCCATACAGCTGTACAACCTCTCGGTGTCTGCTTTGCATTAGCAGGCCCTGGCTTTGCTAGCAGTCAAGGCAGCACTAAATTCTCTTGTGTGAAGCAGCCTCACTGCAAAACCTGTGTGAGGCAAGAAAATGTTCTGACATTTTACCATGCTGAATGTTCTAGCCACTAAACCATGCTGCTAGCAGAGCTGGTTAAGGCTTTTTTCAGAGGACTGTCAGCCACAATGCAGTGCTGTGCACAGAGGTGACCCCTAAATGAAATAAAGTACAAACTAAAAAAGTGTCTTAAGACATCTTTTTTTCTCACAAACAGAGAGAAAAAAGAAGTTTCCTTGTTAGTGCTTTTGCTTTTAGTTTATCTCATTACTGTCTGGCTCTCCCTCCCATATACATATTACTGAGCAGAAGATAAGAACTAAGTACTAAAAATCAGAGGAAAAACCCTGTCTATTGCAATGTATTACTGACAGGCTTCAGCTTCCTATGCTGTACTTACAAGTAAACTTTACTGTAAAACTTCATTGAATACAGCATATCAAATTGTTCCAGGAAGAGCTTATTCTGATGAGTAAGTGAACATATAAGCAGTTGAGGTGAATGAAACAACAGTATGATCGAGATTTTCCCTTCTTAAAAATGAGAAAATACAGACATTCTGATTTAGAAATTACTTAAATAGAGTATTTGTGCAAAGAATTTGTTGTTTAAAAATACAGAAGATCAAAATAACCAGCTGAAACAATGGCCTCTTGAGTCTAAGCATCTTAACAGATGGTTTCTATTAAACTTCTATTGTTCCTTCAAGAACAGCTTTAATGTCTACTAGAGACTTTATTGTTATTATTATTATTATTTTGAGAACATACCTACAGTATTTTAGACATATAAGGGCAAAACTATGCCAAAAATCTGACAGAAGCATTTGTTAAAGCCTTAAGGACTATACTTTTTTCTGCTGCTGATTTAGGTCACGTTTTCATTTACTTTCTGCTACTGTTGAACTTGATGAACGATTTTGTTCAACAGCAGGCTTTCACCACAGCTCAGTTTCTTTTCAATGTTTTCTCATGCTTTTCTTCAAAAGCAAATTTGAAGGAAAATTATTTTAAAATATTTTGTTTCTTTGGATTTTAAAAAGCACAAGTCTTTTAGGATGTACAAGAAGGCATCCAGCAACCCTTGTGGAAACTTGTTGACGTCGAGTTTGGTCCTGATCCCAGACAAGAAAACTCTCATGACTTTAAGTCCTTTATAAGCATAAGAAATAACTATGTAATGTACTTATCTTGTATTATTTCATGGGAAATGTGTTCCAGAATGCCTAAGTGATGTAAGTCATTATTGGTACATTGTATTCCAGGACAATATACCTTTTCTTCTTCTAGAATAAATACTATACAAAAGAAAAGATACATAATAATATGGTAGATTTTAATCTATTTAAAAGACCAGTGGAAACAAGGCAGTGAGGAGAATAAATGTAGCGCACAGAGCAGTCTTTGATTTCTCCTATTTTGCTGCTAAAATCAAATTAAGAACCATAACTAGGACTTCCTAGTATCTCTGAATGATTCTAGCTATTAACTGGAATTAACTGTATATAAACTTCCATAATTTGTATTTGAGAGTGTTCTCTGCTTCTGTATGACTTCCCATAGTTTTCAGATTCAGACTTAGGTTTAGGAGTGTGCCCCTAGGAAAAATTATGGTGAATCTCCTCAGCAGATTCTGTAGTCATAAACTAGAGTGATGGCTATCCACATGGGCTTTTTATTGACCTTTGACATCTTGAAGTCCTGATTCTTTCAAATGGCCTTCAATTTCAGTTGCTTACAGAAATTGTAGGTACAATATTTTTAGTAAATCTCTCTGTTTAATAAGCAGCAAATAAACAAAATAAATTTCTGAAAAGATGAGACTATAGAGACCACTAAATTTTTTTAAATCAAAAGAGTGTAATAGTTCCACAGAGAGCACAAAATTTCATACCAAAAAGATTATTCACCTGTTTCTCTAATGATCTCATCTTATCTAGTCCAACTGCAGGCAAGTATAACAATTTCATCCAATATTTACCTGCAAAAATATCATAGTTAATAGTAGCGTTACCTTTTCTGGGAATAGTTAATGACACTCATGTGACAGGAACTCAAACTGAATTTCACTGGCATCTATTTTTCCAGTTTTCCCAGCCTCAGGATTATGCAATCAAATATAGAAAATAAATGTGCCAACAGAATGCAGGCATATTTTCATGAGCCACAATCTGGTGAGAAGTGAAGTGTTTGCGGGAGGGGTCAGGTTCTCGGATCTCTAGGGCTGGTTATAAAACTTATCATCACCACCATCTTTTTTCTCTTAGGCATTTACATTTTCCTCTGTGTCCTAACTTTTTGTCTCTTCCCCTCATGGTGAAAGGAAGTGGGACTGGTCTCAGCCATGGCTTACTTAAGCTACTGAGCAGTTTTATTTCTCCTTTGTTCTTCTCCACAGAAACTCCTCAGTACAACCTTCCCACTCTCCATTGCAGCGTCCATCACCAAAGGGATTGAAGTAAGCATTTAAGACAGAATTCAGTATTGCTGTCCTTCAATCTCTTTGGTTCATAGGCAGAGCTACAGCCTCCAAAACACATGGATGCATCGTGGGGGTGTATTCAATAGCAAAAATAAATTGTGTAGTTTCAGTGTGAAAATCTAGGAACAGATACAAATTTACAGGTGCTGTATGTGAAAGTAAAAGGTTTGGAGCAGGTGACAGAAATAATTCACTGTTTTTAGATATATGTCTGAATTAATTGAATGGGAACATGGCATTGAATGACAACAGAGTAAGATCACAATAGCTCTCTCTTATTCTCCAAAAATATGGACAAGTACAACAGTCTGTAAGAAAGAAAAAGTACAAAAGAAAACAGTAAATCTTTGTGCTACAGATAGGTTACTTACAATAGAGAGCTGAAAGCCCCAGAATATGACATCAAAACTACTAATTAGAGTCACTTGGGACTCTATGGGACACACACATATGGGAGTTTCTAAAACACATGGAGACAGAATGCATAATGTTAAGCATAAAAACAAAATAGCCAAAGGGTAGCATAAAACACTATGGAAAATCAATGCATCAGGAAAAAACAATTGAATATTTGTTCTTTCAGGGACAATGCAACTTATGGAACTTATGGAAGCTGTCAAGTCCAATGGAATTTTGAAATATAAAACCACTGCAAAAACACAAAGGCAAACCCCAAATCAAAACGAATTTAAGAGTCTGGAAGCCATAAAACTAAAATAGAAAACTATTCTTAGTAATAATCAGAAATAAAGTAGCAGGTAGAATGACTGTTGCTAGCCCTCTAGCAGTAAAGATTACTTCTATTTAGCCATGCAGATGGTAGACTTTTTCATTAGCTTCAGTAGCTGTGGAACTGTGGGATCGAGCACTGATTTTCACTATCCAAAAGTCCAGGCAATTCATGGGAGGAAAAAGTTAGAGAAGTGTACTAAATGAAAGAGGGAAAAAAATGTTTGATTAAACAAACAAGTAACCAAAGATGTCTGAGACTGAGACTCTGAACAAGACTGGTTTTGTGCCCGCACTGCGGTTCCAAACTTTTACGTACTTGGACATCTAGGAAGACTACTAGTGTACTAGTAGTTGTACTAGTGTCTTCTGAGCTATTTATTTTTTTATTTGTTTGCTTTTTTATATACAGTGGGTCAACTGTAGTCAAACCTGGCCTAGTCCCTTTCCATGGCAAGGGGTTGAAAATGGATCATTGTGAGGTCCCTTCCACCCCATATACCATTCTGTGATTCTATGACACTGCATTTATGAAACAGACTTTATGTTATCTCAGTGACCAATTAATTGCATTTCTGTCCTGGAAAACCTTCTGTATCCCTTCACATGCAGGTATCATTCTTTTAATTCACGACTATCACCTGGAAGCTATTATTGCATCATATTTCTCCGCAGTTTTCTGAAATTGAAACTTAGTTTTACAACATCAAGTGACAAGAATGAGTTGCACTAGATCAACCATTTTTATATACCAATGTATATCTGAATTCTGGCTCTTGCTGGTGTCTTTACAAAATTGATTCATGTAGTAGAAAGCTGGATTTGAAGTTATTTTATCTTGGAGATTTTTAATCTTGATTTTCCATACCAAAGTTGTTTTCCTTCATGCAGTGGTTTTGCTTTCTATTTGGTGACAATGAAAGCTCATGTTTTTCAACTTCAAGTGGCAAGAAGGTGTGTTTAGAAAGATTGAGTTTTCATTTAATCAACAATACTGGATCTGTAGTAAGCATAACAGATGTTTGTTCATAGTCTGAGAAGGGGCATACTAAAAAATTTGGTTTTTTCTCAGTACTAACAGGGATTTCCATCTCTAAGGTCCCAGGAACAATCTAGAGGCATGGCTTATTTGCGTAGGAAGATATTTGCCTGAATTGCCATTTTTTTTCCCTTCAATCATAACAACTTTTTGAATTTGTGCCATGAAAGTTAGAGTGAACTCAATGTCGTTTTGTTCTGGACATATGTGTGAAGCCTGTGTTAGATCACGTTCAACAAAAACAAGGAGACCAGGAACAATTTTAAATTCACTGAGAATATGAATATTTTTCCCCAGGCACACCCCAAATACAATACTTCTGGTAGGTCTTAGTAAGTGATTGTGAAAGGTATCTGGACCAGACAGACACACGAAGGAAAACAGGATCCAACTATTCACTCCAGAGGGAGAAATAAGGTCTTTACCTTGGAGTGTGTAGGGAAATTTGTCTACCTGGATGTTATGGGAAGTGAATATGGGAACAGGAAGAAAAACAAAGAAACAGTCATTAAAGTAAAAGAAGAGAGAAATTGTAGTAATGGCTTAGGCAAGAAGACCTAATACTATAAGTGTCAAATAAATGAAAGTTGAGTAAAACACACTGGAACAATAGAACTTGCTCCAAAACCAGGTACATAATTGGGAAATATACTTAGTGAGAAACCTGCTTGTGCAACAGTAGCTTTGCATGCAGGTGGTCCTGTATATTCCCTGGGGAAAGGCTGGAAAGTCCTTCAGTATTATACTTGAAAATTTTGGTTTTTTCAGAAGTTAAGGCTAGACATTCTGGACATCAAAGATACTTTGAAAGACTAGGCCCTTTGATTTCATTGCAGCATAACAAAAACAAGATACTGATAATTTGTAACATGAATACAAGGCATGTCAAGGATCAAAAGAAAGGAAATACGTCAGTCTTCATTAGTTAGGCCAGGATTATCCTAGTAATGATTACAGTTTAGCACAATCAAATTGGAGACCCTATTGTGAAAAAGATACATTTCTTAAGGATTCCAGGTATACTGATAAGCATCATCACAAAAGACTGCAATAGCCCCATCTGGGATCTCAGACTGTGGGAAACCCTTCAGTACTTTGGTTCCCATTTCTCATGAATGAGAAATGGGAACCAAAGTAGTTAGTCAGTTCTAACTGGAATGCTGGATATATTCTTACCTACCATGGTAGCTGTCTTCAGAGAGTAGCTGTCTTTGAGTCACATGGAACCCAATGAAATAAAGGAGATAAAAGTTCAAAACCAAAATAACAAATTTAAAACAGAAACAGAACCTTTGTATTACATAGGAAAATTAAATGAAAGCTGAACATTACAGAAGTTCCTTTCTGAGAAACTTTTCCTAAAAATCCATGTAATCCTCTCAGTTGAAAACTCTGGGTCAGAATCCCCAGTTACACCTCCCTAATAGAATAGAAGGTAGGACAAAGCTGTCAGCTCTTGCTCTTCTGATGAGTTTTGCAAGGCTAATTCTGCTTATTTTTATTCCCCACAAACTTGTATGCAGACATGCCCTTACCAAAAGAAACAAGGTGACTATTTTTCTTGTGCCTGGTGAATTACAATACAAAGCTGAGTAATAGATACAGACACCACTATTTTATTGCCATCACAAACTGTCTTGAAAACAACACCTATATTGTTCTTAGTCTATAAATAATTTAAATAAATTAATCCAAGTTGGATTTATGTTTGCATATTAGCCTATGATTATAATCCCTTTTGTTCAATTAGAGTCAATGGCTAGAGCTTGCATTCTATTCCCATTTACTGTGAGGTAGCAAGCAAGCATTGGCATAGGCACAGTATTTTGCCATAAAACATAAAACATGAGAAAAAAATTTTCCGTATTTTTTATGTTCTGAGTATGTTTCGTCATAGAAGGAATATTTGATAGCAAGTTGGTAAACAAAAAATTTGTCAGTGCACAAGGAATTGAGAACAAATGAAGTGATATCTTGCTTTCTCTCTGTAATCTCATTGATCAAAAGCAACTTGTGTGTTTGGCTTATCAGTTTGAAACTTCCCTAGTGTTTCAAGAGTCTCACCAAGGGATACTATTGACCAAAACTCAAGCCAAAAATAATTTCTCCTTTCTGAAGCCAGCTTTTAGTTTGCAAGCCAAAAAGTCAATTCTGAGTTTTAGCATGTTTATCCAAGTATAACAAAAACTCCTCATCATGAAACACTCAACCAGCCCCAAGAGAAGACAATTACTTGGAACTAGTCACCGACTGAGAGGTTACAGATGTCATGGAAAAGAAAACTAATATAATTTTTCATGAGTAGTCATGGCATTGGACAGTCCTTACCAGCATCTTTGTCACTGATACTCCCGTTATCTCCTGTGATATTTCAGGACATTACTGTGCTAAGTCTTGGAAAGGGTTATTAGGTAGTATTGCACCTACAACTGTGATAGCAGTGGTTTACCAGTCTCTCAATAGACAACAAACCAAATTTTTTTCTGAGCTGTTTATAGACAGTCTGGATCAGGAAGTGGTCCAGACAATAATGAGGAAATCCTTAATCATTCTGTATTTTGGTGATTTCTAGTTGGAGTTTACGTATAATACACATTCTGTATAGTATACAATATATTCAGTATAGTACTGTTGTTATCTCCAGTCCTATATGAAAAGGAAGATCCGGAGAGAGGCATGATAAAAAGCCTGGTCCATAACAACCTTAATTATTACCTTCATTGCTACTTACAGAAAGTATGAATTTTTTTAAGCTGTTCAGAGGATTTGGGGTTCATATAGGTGCTACAATTTCCCAGGGCAAGAAGTTTCTTCATTTTTAATCTGTTCAAGTAGAAGTATTCAGCTCAGCTAAATGAAATTATTTAGGTATTTAATTTAAAATAAAATTTGGATATTTAGTTAAGTCACAAATGGAAAAGTTCTAAAATAAATATGTCCAGTAACCTACTGGAGTGAGGGAAGTCCATCTGTCATTTCGTTTAACTGGGATTCCACCCATGGTATATGCCATACATGGAGGTAAATTTCACCATAAATCAACAGCAGAATGCTATAAACATCCTCAGAAAGTCTGAGGATATCTCATGGTTAATAGTTTAGGTAAGGTCTGTAATTTCGTAGTGAGGTTAGTGCACTTAAAATGTAACACTAGTTAACAAGTAGTGTCTGTGTCTAATATTAAGGTGAACATTAATGGTCAGAACTGTACCTGAAAATATGTTGCCTTACACCACAATTTCCAGCTAATCCAACACCCTAAAATTCAATAAGATACAGTGTGTGCAGAGAGGTACCAGATTTAATAGATTCTGTTGGGTCTAGCAGTTCAGGCTTGGCATCAGAAATGCTACAAAAGCCCAGCAGATAAAGAAGACACAGCTGTAGCAGCTGCTGAAAATGTGGCAGAGATTGTAATGCAACCTGTTTATTTTACCCTAATGCAGCCTGATAAGCAGGAGAAGGCAATCCAGCTGGACATTTATGAGTTCAAATTTTAATTTTGTTTTTGTAAGAGTACAACCAAGGTACTTCTGCCATGTCTATGAAAAAAAAAAAAAAAAAAAAAAAAAAAACAAA
>VYXD01008262.1:697181-712124 GCA_013397195.1 Hylia prasina | reverse complement strand
AAGTCTGTGCTTGTTTTGGCTGGGATAGAATTAATTTTCTTCATGGTGTCTGGTATGGATCTTGTTTTGGATTTGGGTTGAACACAGGGCTGATAATACAGAGATGTTTTTGATGCTGCTGAGCAGGACTTACACCAAGGCCTCTTCCACTTTTCATGCAGCCATGCTGGCAAGGACATTGGGGGTGCAGGGGGAGGCTGAGAGGAGAAACAGCCAGGGTCACCCCAACTGAGCAAAGGGATATTCTCCAGACCACATGGCATCATGCACTCTTTATAAAATTGGAGGAAGGTGAAAGAGGAGGGAGGTTTGGAGAGACTGTGTTTGTCTTTCCAAGTAACTTGTATGTGACAGGGCCCTGCTCTCCTGGGGAAGGCTAAACATTTGCTTGCCCATGGGAAGGGGTGATTCATTTCTTGTTTTGCTTTGCTTGTGTGCATAGCTTTTCTTTCCCTATTAAACTGTCTTTATCTCAACCTGGGCTTTCTTCCTTTTACCCTTCCAATTCTCTCCCTGATCCAGCTTGGGGAGGAGTGAGCAAGTGGCTGTGAGGAGCTTGCTTGCTGAATGGGGATAAACCATGACAGTGTCACCGTGCAATAATCACAGGACCTACAGAATACCTACAGGATCTACAACCTTCTCTGGGATTTTGTTGTCAAGCTTACATAAACTAAATGAAATTACACAAGAAATGAATTCTTCACTGCATGAAGAAGGTGAGAATTTCTTACCGTACTATAAACATTGATTAAGCTTACTGATAAATAATTCCCTCATGGATCATAAAGGTGCTTTAGACTTCAAGAGAAATTATCTGTGAGTTCTGCCTGCAGTGTTGGAGCCTCAGAATTTCACAGACAAATGCTGATGTATCCGCTATTTTTATTTGGTTTAATTTTTTTAAAGCTGGAAACCATCGCAAAATGAGTTTCCGTATGCAAAATGTCATCACCTATATTAATTTACACTTATACTATTATGTCTTAAAAATAAATTACTTTTAATTAAAGCTGCAAGTGTGAGAGAAATTATGGACAGACTCAACTGGCTGGAGCTGGGGTAGAGTTAATTTTCTTCATATAGTTTGTTTGGTGCTGCTTTGGATTTGTGATGCAAACAGTGTTGATAATACTCAGATGCTTTAGTTATTGCTGAACAGTGCTTATTCAGTGTAAAGGCCTTTTTTGCTCCTCATATTTCTCTGCCAGCAAGTAGGCTGGGGTGCACAAGAGTTTTTAGGGGTACTCAGTTGGGAAAACTGACTCCAACTGACCAAATGGATGTCCCTTACTGCCAACAGGTTAAACCATGACACAATACCAGGAAAGATGCAAGCACCTGAAGATATACCTAAATATACAGTTTTTAGGGATATGCTAGTTCAAATGCCCTGTTCAAGATTGATGTGCCTCCAGGAAAAAATATTAGCACTAGAAAAAAATGTTGTTCAAACATGGTAGGTACTTTCTCCTTCCTGTTTTTTCTCTACAGTTGATGTTCCTTTTTTGCCCTCTACTGACATCCCTTAAATAACAGCCAATGACATTACATTAAAAAAACCCCTGCTGATAACATAATGCCAGTTACAAGTCATTTTCACAGTGAGAGTGAGACTTTTTTATAGGAAACATCCAACACTTGTGCTTGGAGAAGGGCTGGACATGAAATTCATACAAACTCATAATTAGTTGTTGAAGTGAAAGAGAGACCCTATTATCTGTTATAATTGAATTTAATAACAGTTATTTTGAAGCAGGCACTCAAGTGTAAGACAGCCACCAAACAAAAGACATTGTGATGATACTGATAGAAATCTGAATGCAGAGTTTTCTGTGGCTTTGTTCTTAGGGCAGTAATAGTCATGCTACCTATGGATATTTCATATCTCAAGAATACCTGATGTTATATCCACTGATCAGTTCTAACAATATACAAAAAATCCCTCAAGAAATTGAAGAGCTTACATGACATATTATTAATATTTTGGTATGTTTTCTTACATCAAATATATCCTTTGTAAGAACTGTGAACAACTGGATCATTGTGATTACTGCTTAGCCTACATTTTTACAGTTGAAATTACATTGAAATACATTTTCAATCACATCTGATATATTTAAAAAGCTATTTGAAAATATTGTATAGAGATTTAACAGAAAAATTACATTTATTTATTCAATTTTACAAATTTATTCAGGAATTCATCCCTAGAGGTCTGAAAATTATAACCAATTTGCCAACATTTTCAAGCTCTCATGCATGCATTTCAGATGAAAATTATTTTATTTAACAATTTGATTCATTCTACATACTGTTCTTCATTATAAACCAATTACTTTAAGAAACAAGTAAAATTGATCCCAAATAAAAATAATTTTAGCACCCTTTTCTGTCTACTCTTTAGCCACAGACTCTTTTTCCGCTTTATAATTTTTTTTTGTTTTTATTGTGGAGTCCCAATAATTGAAAGTGGTTCTTTAGAATTCCCTCTAGAGATTTAGCCTGGCAACAAGACCACCAGCAGGATGACAATGCCTTCTGGGAAAACAAAACCAGTAGACATACTGATATTTTCTTGAACAGTCATCCTTTCAATGTTGATAGCAATTTAAATCAAGTAAGAATCATAGCATTTGGCCCAGTATATCTTGCTGGTTTCCTATATTTATTTTTTTAATAGAAACAGAGGGTCAGACTGGTAGCTGGGGATTCACACACTCGTCCCACGTACACTGCACTTCTATACAGGTATAGGATTTTCAGGAAATATTGATGGGTTCTTTACACTGTCCAGAAAAAGATAATGCTCCCTTGGCCAACCTTGAGGAAAAGGTAAGTATTCCAACAGTACGGTGAAGCTGGAAATAGGGATGATCTAATAGAAGAGTTCATTGTGGTCACTCAGGCAGTTGTTTTCTAAACCAACACCCTTTTTCAGCTTGGACACTAGCAGTAATGGATATCTTCTAAGTTGACTGTGAGGATCTAAAGCTGTGTGGGCTAAAGTACAGCTACAAGGTTTGTCAAAGCCAAGGTCAGCAGACGTTCCCAAAAAAACTAAATGAAGTTTTGAGTTTGGTTACAAGGTTAGAAAGGGAGTTTTGTATTGCCTTTTTTTTTCTCCTTAGAAGCTAATGAACTCTTCAAAGACAAAAATCTGTTTATTCCCATTGGCAACCAATAACCCAAATGAAATAGATATGTGTTTTCCACTGGGATTTATACCATTTGCTCTAGCATTTATATTACTGGCTTGTACAAAGGAAAGAAATAGTAGTTTGAGTTCATAATATGTTGGGCAAACTATCAAGAAGATTAGGCCACATGGTAGAGCAAGGTCTGATGAAAAACATACATACACTGCAGAGAAATTTTTAAGCCAAAATCTAAGAAATCCTACTGCAAAACAGTGTCTGCCTTGTATCATAGTCTTTTGCTCCCTCTTCCTCCACAAGATTTTCTTAGGAGGAAACTAGGCCTTAGCAAAAAGGATTGGTATTGCTTGGTATAAGCAATAGCAGATTATTTCAAAAAGACTAGGAGAATTAATGTAGGCATTAATTAATTAATTAATACCTACATTAATGCCTACATTAATTAATTAATTAATGTAGGAGAATTAATGTAAGCGTGGAGAAAAGAAAAGATAGAAACTGAGAAAATCTAGACCATTTTTTTATTAGCAAAAATATTAATCTTTTCCTGTTCCATAAAGTGATGGCTGCCACAAATACTACAGATGTTGAAGGAGACCATCAAATGCACTTTAGGATGTTTATGATATTTATTATTATGACCTCATTTGAGATTCAGTCTAATATTAATTATACACTGCAGCTGGTAGTCCACCATTTCTCTAGGGAATAAAGAAAATGCTTCCAATACATCACATCCACGAAAAACAAGCTACATGTTAGACAAACTGTTCCTTCACACATTTCAAGGCTGCAACCTTTGTCTCCACTGCTCAGCAAGAGTTATAACCCAAAAACCAGCTGTTCTCTACAAGGATGAACATCTGACTCCTTCTGACTAGCCAGAACGATGTTGATGGCACCCTTTTTTTCACCCCAGGGAGCATGCTGCCAAGAAGGCTGAATAGATGTCAGGACACAGCCTTTACTTTTAACCTTTGCTAAGCTCAGCTCAATGCTTCTGTGCTGCAGAACTCACCCCCACAAGCTCTGCTTCATCCACTGCAGCCTTTTCTTCTCAAATATATTTTGGCACATTGGGTAATATTCTGTTTCCTACTGACACAGAAGAGGCATACTGGGGACAGTTAAGTCCATCAAATCTGTATGATTTCAACCTTTACTTTGATTCTTATTAGTTCAAATCCTTCAGCTCTGATAGTAACAATTGGTTATGATTCTTTCACTGACTTGCTTTCCATTTTTGTTATACCAAGATGTAGAAAAAAGTGCCAGAACTATGTTGATGGCATCCCTTTTTCACAGTTGGTTGCATCTCATAAAAGAGCCACACAGAGGGGAAAAAACTGAGAAGACAATGGTTAAGAGGGAAGTGAAATAAGATTTCTTAATAAAGAAGTTCCTATTCTCAGGGAATAGGAGGAAAAAACAGGAGGACGTTTCCCCAGGAGTCAGGGAAGATGAACCAGAACAAACTGTTTTAGTCTGGATATCACAAAAAAAGAGCATATCAAACTCCTGTAGTAGCACAATGGGATTTTCAGAGTCATATTTTTCTGAAGCACAGCACTGCTGTTAGTTGCAGGAAAGCTACAAGGTGAGAAACCGCGTTTACCAGCAGTTTATGAGGATTATTATGGACATAGGTCTGTTGGTGATACTGTGCTGATTTAATAGAGTTTCAGGCTCTGCTAAGCACAAATAGTATGACATAGTACATGTAGTTAAGGCAAGGACACTTTGGAAGCAGATTGGTCCATAAAATATACCAGATACTTTGGATGCATATGTGATGTCTCAGTGACTTGGCTCTATGGATTCCCTTTCAGGAATTACCTTTGCTAAAGATGTTTATGGGATCTTTTTGCTTTGGTCGGGGTGCTATTTCTAGTGTTATCACTTTGTCTATTCTTGTTCAAATTGGCAGGTCCATATCACCCCTTCTCTTCATTTTTGCAGGATGCTAGGATGAAACTGGCCTCACCGAGTTTGCGTCCACCAAATTTTCAGGACTGCATTAGAAGCTGTTACTGTTGTTCTCCCCTGCTAGATATATAGTACATTTTTTCTGAATGGGAAAATACTTCAGATACTGTACCTTATTGATTATTCTTTTTGTCATCGTTTGCCTTTTTGTACTTCTGCAATTTCTTTTTTTCTCTGGCATCAGTTTTAAATCTTACAGGCTCACTGCATCCAGGTTTCAATTAAATATGACAGCTTGGTTCTTGGCTGATGCCAAAATATAATTTGATTGAGCAAAGTATAAATGACACCACATGATTTCTCTAATGATGTTTTGCTACTGTGGTAGTTTTTCTTTTGGACTGGGATGAGTGATTTTATGTATCACCCCAGACTTCAGTACCTGAAGTCACTGTTGGTCTGAGCATTGTGCATTGTTATGTTAGATATATAATGCCTTGAAAAATAACGTTTGAAGTAATCTGTTTTCTAGCAAACTTATATTCGGAAAATCAGATTTCAGGGTTCTTGGAGAAGTTCTGGGGTCTGTAGCTTTTTTGTGGGTGTGGACTGTTAAATTGTTTAGGGTATGGTCCCACTTATCCTCAGTCAATATGCCAGTTTTTGCCTGCTAGCTTTGGGGATTGAAAACCTTTTTTCAGACTACAAAATACTATTATTTTTGGAGGGCAAAGGGGATGTGCCCTTTATTTATGGCATGTGCAGAAAAATATAACAGTATCTTCTAAATATTTTGCCAAATATAATTTGCCGTTCTAGAACTCTCTCTCTGCTCCTCTTTTTGATGGCCGTACAAAGGTCCAGGACAAGCCAAAATTACAGCCTGTAACTGAATTGCAGGTAAAGAATTAGATTCTTCCAAAATTTTGCTTCCCTTTGCTTCCTTGCTCAGCTATGTGTATAAATATCTAAAGGGAGAGTGTGGGAGGATGGAGCCAGGCTCTTCGTGGTATAAGCAATAAGACAAGAGGCAATGGGCAGAAACTGATACACAGGAAGTTCCACCTGAATATTGTCCAGAGAGGTGGTGTAGTCTCCTTCACTGGAGATATTAAAAAACCATCTGGACACAATCCTGTGCTGTGTATTCTAGGCTGATCCTGCTTGAGCAGGGAGGTGGGACCAGATGATGCACTGTCATCCCTTCATACCTGACCTGTTCTGTGATTCTGTGAATCTATGATTATGTATTATCCATTAATGGCAAGTCCATCTTAAAACATACAATTCTAGCAAAGTAGCAAATTTTTTTTGTAATTTTGTGGGGATCAATTATTTCCAAAGAGAGAGAAAGAGCAGTTAAACCTCTTTGCAATCTCACCTCGCCCCAGTTTCCAACATTATTTTTAATGATAGCTAAAAAGCAATGAAATTGGATTTCATAAGATTAATTATAAATTATTACATAGCAGATATCGTAACTTCTGCATGAAAACACAGTAACTCATCTTGTTCTTACCCGGGGCTCTGACTTCTCTTATATAAAATATTCAATTTAGAAATACAGAACTGAACTGCCTGAGCAACTAAATTCTGCTGAAATTGTGGCAATGTATGTGTAGGTTTTAGCTGGCAAATAATCTTGTTCTTTGGCACTCTCAACCAGTACAATCCATGCCATTTTAGCATGGCATCATTCCTAAAATAGTATGCTATGCTTCAGGCTGAGGCTTATTAGCTTGGGCTCTGTGATATTCTAATTGCAGTTACATAGCTCTTGTTGGCTTAGGCTCTCAGAAGAGCATGTTCATGAATGTTGTAGCATACCATTTGGTAATACCTCAAGAAGTAAACGTCTTAATTAATAACCCCATTATAAATACTGTGTGTATCTTTGCAAGTGCAGCTGTTGTCTCTGGAGCTTCTGTTACTGCCTCTGATGTTGGCTACACTGGGGGTCCAACTGAAGTGGTACAATCTGTTTAATTCTGCACTGAAGGAGTGTGTATAACATCAATTATGGTATGGTGGGTGGAAAGCATACAAAGTTCAGCAACTGCTTAAACTGTAATCAACACATCTTCATTAAGCTAGTGGTTCTTAAGCCTTCCTGAGTTGTATTGTCATCACGTTTGGTAAGTTTCTTTCAAACTGTTTTTGTAGGTCTATCAGAAAATCCTATGCTTGTGTTCATAAATTTTCAATCTTACCTCTTTTTTCTGTCTTCAGTGTTATAAAAAATAAATCTTTGTTTTGGTATGTTTGGCTTTGCCTTTTCACATCACACAATTTTATCTAGAAATTGTAGTCATTTATATTTAAAAAAAAGTGAAAAAAGAGCAATTTTCCATATCAGGTTTTTATATGGAAAAAAGACTGGCCTGTTTCCCCATTAATAATTCTAAAATTATAAAATAGTAATTATAGATTAAATTCATCTGCATCCAAAGAACCGTATCCTTTTTAACTCTAACAGATGAGCTTAAATGATACAAAGTATGGTTACCCAGGTCTCTGCACTGGCATTTGATGGAAATGTTTACAGCAGTTATGTAACAACCTCCAGAGAAATTATTAATATCTAATACCTTTGTTTTCCTTTTTTCAAGATACATTGTGCCCCAACAATGACTTCTGACTTCTAACTGGAATAACAAAAGAAGTTGTGAATAGCCAGCTACTGACAGTATGCCAAACATTGATTTAAATACAAGAAATAATAAGTTGCAGTGACCTAGCCATTATATTGAAAGAAAACACAGTTATTTAATCTATCAACCTAACTAGAGTTGAAGATTTTCCACCAGATAGATACTCAGGACTCATATTCTAATTATAAAGCATGTTTCCAGGAATCTATTCCTCCATGCCTCTATCACACTCATCTGTCATTTGTTCAAGTCTCTGAAATATTCCAGACTTGACCTTGTCCCTGTTTTCTGTTTCTGTTTCTCTCTACTACTCTTCTACTGGCAGCTTGCATATACCATGTGATGTTTTGTAACTCACTGAAAAGTCAGGGTGTTTCATGAGTACAGTTTTCTGGATTGTAGCATCCTTATTACTTTAAATTAGATCTTACAGATCTGTTGTTCAAGTTTAAACCACAAAAAGAGAGAATTCTTTCAATTAGCCTGGTAAAAGGAAGGATTCTCCTGTAGTGCAATTACTTCCTACTTCAATTTGCAAGTCAAAATTTATTTAAAAAAGAAAGAAAACAGAGCTCATGTGCTATAGATTAGCCTGATTGTGACAGGGATGATAATTTATTTTTTAAAAAATCTATACTTGCATTTTTAAATTTTTTTAAATAGTATCAAAGAAAGCTGTCCAGTATACATTTGCCTAAAAGTAAGTGCTGGGATAAATTTAAGGCTTCCCTTATGAAGGGCACTATGAAGTTGTTTTGAGTGTCATATGTTTTTTCAGACAGAAAATGCAACATTGCCATAGTCTTATAAATGTTGGATGCTCTTATGAACAGAGAAATTGTCTTTACTCAGCTTGGAAGGGACTTAGTCACAAACTCCTCTCTACTAGAAAAATCTAATCTGGATTTTCTTTGATTCCTTTATTTAATTTTTTTTCACCTTCTACAAAGCATTTCTCAGAACTTTGATACTGCTTCATGCCAGAGTCTTTTCATCAACTTTGTTTCATCTCTTGATTTAAATATTTTAAAAAATAAATATAAAAATCAAGTATTATTTTTGCTTAATTCTTTGGTTAAGCAGAATGGTTTATAAAATTAAAAGCTTTAAAATTCTTAATTTAGCTATAGATTTTATCTTTTTCATATATGTATTTAATGTGCAATCCCTTTTTAATTTAGGGGATTAAAAAGAACAAATATTGTGGACTATTTTGGAGCAACTCATATAAACAAAATCTGTACTGAAACCGCATGTCAGTTTAAGTCATCCAGTATAAAATGAAAAAGACTTTTAAGTCATCCAGTATTAAATGGATAAAACTACAGAATTACATAGCATTATCTTCTTGTTTTATTCAGCAGTCCTGTATTCTGAAATACAGTTTTGTATAAAGCAATATCATACATGGATTTACACAAAAACACACAACTTACCTTAAAATAGAAAGATTTAAATGTGAGATTTGAATTTGCTTTGCCACGGAGATACCACAGAGACAGGGAATTTCATTTGGCTCAAATGATGGTGCAGACAGACAGATGGAAAGAATGAAGTTAGGTGTAGCTGACAACAAGTTAATGTAGTGTATTAAAGTTATTTATCAACATTTTGAAAGTTGATTAGAAGATGAATTTAAGTAGAAGACTAGGGTAGAATCTGATGTAGTGATATTTACTGGATAGGAAGGACTCTATGGCTGTGATGCTTCACTCTTGCTGAAGCTGAGATAATAAGGATTTATAAGGACTGTGAAGAAGGAATAGCCATAGTCCAGCTAAGAAATTACTAATGACTGTTTGAGCATTTCAGCAAAAGAAAGGTCATCATAAGATAATGCAGACAATGTTCCAGAGGAGGAAAACTTAGGGATAAAAAGGAGCATTAAATAAAAAGGGAAAAAGGTTCTTGATAGACCAAAATTATTCACAAGGCTTTCCAAATAGAAAAACTAAGAGTAAAAAGAGTCAGGTATTTTTGGAATATGTCTTTTAAGCAGGACAGTTTGAAAGAAGGTCTTTATGGAATACTCAAGTTTCTCCCATGACAGAGTAACTTTTCTCTGCTTTTACAGTCCTACCTCATAGCAAATGCCTATTAAGTTTTACTTAATGAGCAGCATGATGTCAGATTGTTCATTCATAAAAGCTGCAACATGAGAAAATAGCTGCTTCTACATTATTATTCTCTTGAAGAGTTTGTTCAAAGGACGTAACATGCAACATTCTCAAATTGTGATAGACAAAATGATATTATTTGCATAAACCCTAACCATTAACCATTAGCCCTAACCATTATGAAAATCAATATTCAAAAATTTAAGGTTTGACTGCTCTACTAATCTTAGATTTTCTTTAGAAAATGCAAGCAAATATTCTGTCAGCCTCATACATACCTGGGAAACAGAGTACTAAAGAAGAAATAGCCTTAGTTAGATTGAATTCCGTTTACAGAATTACCTGGACTTCTTTGAAATTGTACAAAAATGAGAGGAGTGATTTAAAAACGTTGAAAGGCTATACTTTTTCTGATGAATAAATATATTTTATGCAGACCTAATTATCCCACAGAACAAAAAAAAAAAACCAAAACAACCAAACAAAATCCCCATGCCCAAGTAAATAGCAATCAAAACTGTGTAATCTTCAAAGGTTTGAATAATAAGGTAAAGATGAATAGCTAACAACTGACTAGCTATACACCTGATCCCTTGTTTTAATAGGGCTTTAGAGGGAAAATTATCTGGTTGCAGGGAGATGAGGGTAGAATAAAAGGTAGAAAAACATGTAACAGGATCTAAATACAGAATGTTAACAAATCAGCAAAACCAAGTGATTTAGAGAAAAAAAAAAAGCATTATCTGAATAGTTGAAATAAGTAGTTGTAGGACTACTTTAACATTTTTATTTTATTAGATAGATGTCCAAACCTTCAATTTGATGTAGGTCAGTATTCTTGCCAGTCAGTTTGTATGGATTTTTTAAGCTGATACTAGTACTAGTTAATACTCATAGATTTCATTAATTATTCTGTCAGAGGGCATTTGATATGGATGGAAGCTTTTCTTGAATAAACTGCAATTTTCAGCACCTCAGTCAATGGACAAACAGAAAATATATTCAATGCTAGTACAAATATACCTGTGTACAGTCACATACAGCAGTAAGTAAGAACAGGTCTGTAAGACTCTAAGTCCTTCAGGCATATAACTTATTTTCCTGTGCATGTTGGCAGCATATAATCAATAATACCATTAACAATAAAAGGAATGGAGAAGGTAGATTATAGCTTCCCCATGTAATTTCATTATTTTCTCTTTAATCTACCATGCGGCATTTTACTACAATTACCATGATTATAGTCAGAGACTAATAAGATTTCTGGACTAGTGTATCTTTCTAAAAATGAAGATGCAGAATCTAAAGTTCTGCTGGTGGGACTCCATGCAAGCCACACTGCCTTGGCTTTGGGTGAGCTGATGCAGTAGGTAGGCGGGACAGAGTTTTCTGAATTTGGCCCTTAATAGAAGATCCTTGAGCACTCAGAGTTGTATAGCAATGTTTCAAATCCTAACTAATCAAATTTATTTTATTTTTTCTCTCTCTCTTCTTTTTATTTAATGACATAATTCTGTGGTTAAAAAGAAACAAAATCCAAAATGTAGGTTGGTGGCAAAATTGTAACTACTGCTGCTGCAATTCCATCCAGCCATTTTTTGCATAATTTTTGAAATACTACTATTAACCCTGCATATCAGTTCTTGTATAAACCACCATGTGGAGTCTGACTATATGTGGTTTGTTTTTACTTGGTATTTCCATTGGCAGTGTCATTCAGCTATCATGTTCAATGAGGTAAAATTTGTCTTTGATACTAAATCCTAAACACATACAGTACTATATATTCAAATATTTTCATATTTGAAAACAAGAGAAAAATTCTAAGGTTATCATATTACATGAAACTCTTTGCTTGCTGCCATATGACTGTCCTTCAATCAGATGAATTAACTGACACTGTTCAGGAAGAGAGATGTATCCCAGGAATCTCAGTTCAAAGCATGATATCCTACCATACTTTGGTGAAAGATAGAATGACAGTATTTGGTACCCTTTACGTTTGGATTATGCTAATGGTAGACACATATCAGATTAAGACATCCTTATCATTGTACATAAACCAGGCAGACCTTAAAACAAATATTCATTCATCATCTGATTCAGCATTCAGCTCCAGACTAACTCTCACTGGGCTATGAGTAAAGAGGTGTTTTCAGCATCCTCAGCAGTCCCACACCAAATCTTGTAGCCAGTTCCTCTGACACTGGCTGCATGTTCAAGAAAGAACTGCATGCTCCTGATTGATATCAACCAGTACGATTTCACCTGTGAGTGAATTCAGTGAGGCTGTTCAGCACTGTGGTCCTTGCAGAATATAATCCCACATCTCTTTAAAGCAACATGGTTTCAGTCAAAACACTTGATGACAGCTGTCCAGGGACTTTTTACTTCAACAAGCTGACTAGCTACTTAAAGCAGAGGTTTCCAGTACAAAAAGTACTACATTTTAATTCATTAAGAAAAACTAGGGGAACCCTCGNCAACAACAACAACAAAAAACCACTGGTGAAGCTCCCTCTCCCTCTTTCCTCTCCTTTCTGCCATCCTTTCGGTGTCACTGTCATTAGTCTAGCATATGCCCAGCTGTTTTTAATGCCATGTGATAAACATGAAAACAAGTTTGGGTTCTACCCAGTCTTTCTTGGCTCATGATCACACAAAACCTCCATGAAGGGAGAAAAACTACTTCTAAAGATTAGTGTTACCATTTTACAGACACTCTGAGTAAAACCATGAGCCAGGACCACAAGCCACTGAAAGGCCTTGCAAAGTGCAATTTGGGTGATTGTCTTCTGAGTGATTTTAAGTAAAACACTCGTTTCCTCTGATATGGTTACTGACTTGACTTTTGGTTACATAAAATTCTTTGAAATGTTCCCTGCTACCCTCTTTATTGTTTTAATCTTAGTCTAGTTTCAGCTTTGTTCATTAAAAAACCATCAGTGAACTATTATGTTTGAATTGTGACTTAAACAGGCCACTTGGGGGTACTGTGCTGTAAAGCCAAGAGAGCAAGCAACATAAAAAGGCAGACATAATCTCATTCACAGCCTAAATTTGCAGAAGAACACCTGGAATATAAATGTGTCTGGATAGGACCAGGGTTTTTGTGATTAATTGCCAGTTGTTGTCCACAGAAGATAGAACTATGCTGTGAAACCAAGCAAAAGTGTTCCTTGGGGCTTCTACTGCTTTCCTTCAGATGTATGGGGTGGGAAGAAGCACAGTGAAACTCACAAGAAGAAATAGATCTTTCCAGAGTTAAAAAAGAATCAAGTACTGATACACTGTTTATTTTTTGCCTTGTTAAGGCTATTGCAAATTAAGGGTTTATGCAAGGTTGCAACCTGGCTTAATTACCAGTGTTTCCCCATAGTTTCCTTGTAGAAACCATACCTTGCCTAACTATTAATTCCATTAAGAATCAAGAGCTGTGCTATTTAAGCATATAAATGTGATACATGTCTGCTGAGCTGCCATTCGTGGAATACTGTCAGGAAAAAAATTAGGTTAAAATTTCACTTAAGAACTAGACTAAAAAAATAACTGATAGTAACCAGCAATGTTAAAACAGTAACAAATTTTGATGTGTTGCTTTGATTAATTGAAGAGATACAGAAATAGTAAACTTGCCCAGTATTTCACAGATTTATACTGCTCTTCATTCAAACGTAGCAATTTTATACCACAGCAAAATTGATTACTCATATTTCAGAATTATCCAATTTAATTGGACATATTAAAATAAGCTGAAACATTGTATCTAGTCATATGCTGAATTGTAAACCCCAGCATGTTTTTATAATTTCCTGCGCTGGCCTTTAATAATTTCTTTCTTTTTTAAAAAAGATTTGTTTCTCTGATCATGCACTTAGAGAAGCTAATGAGTACAGCTTTCTAAAGCAACCAGATGACTGAAGAAAATAAGTTCTATTTCTAGTAGCATCTTACTTATCTAAGAGAGTGGAACGTAAGCTGCTAAGTAGCAACTTCCTGAAAATGGGCATTTAACTTCTCTACTTTTGAGTAGTATTTAACTTCGCTACTTTTGAGTAGTTTAGACCCTACCTCCAACTATGTAATGTGCTGTGTACTATTCCTCTCAAAATCAAACTCAGACTCCTTTGGGTTAAGGATTTAACACTTGTTCATGTGTGGAGCTTCAGCATCTGCCAAATAAAAATCATGTACTTCTATAGCTTGCAGTTTTCTGTAATGTGATGTAAGCACATAAAACTGGAAAGACCCTCTTGGAATATTAAGTCTAGACCCTTTTTATTTCAAATAATCTTCTTATGTCTTGTCTTCCTTAAGTATGTAAACTTACACTTAAAAATAACTTGTTCCTTTTTATCCCTGTAGGAAAATTCCTCCAAAATCCTATTCCTCGAATTCTTAGAAGTATAATTTCCAGTCTGTGTTTACTCATAAAAAGTTTGCACTCATTTGTTTTTCCTGCTTATATAAATTCTCTTCATTGGTCTTTCTGGTATGTTCATAAGGTCAAAATCTGGGGTTTTTAAAGTCATATTAGATGTGTGAAAAATATTTTAGAAACACCTTCAGAATTACGTTAACCTTCAGAAAGATTTTTAAAGGTCTGCTATTGCAGATACTGAAGCTCTGAAAACCAGTTTAGTTTCAGGTGTATGAACCTTACCTGATTGGAACCAACATTAGTGGGCAAGTGGAGGCAAAAAAAGGATGAGACTTTGCTATTCAATCACTGAATAGATCATTCATTAAAACATTTAATCTAATAAATCCAAAGGGGCAAGGTTTTTTCAATGGTTTTCAATGAGTAGTCTTCTGTTTGGTTTAACAGTTATTGGTAGATTTTGTGTTTTTGGAGCAAATTTGTCTTCAATGAATGACTTCTTCTTTAATATGTTGCCTACAAATATATGTGTACTCTGGATTCTACTTTATTTTCTCTACACACAGCCAGAATTTCTCACACAGCTCCTTTACTGTTTTCATTTCATCGTGAATTTTTACTTTTACTCGCAGATCATGAATACATTAAAATCGTACTTTTCTCTTTTTGCAAAATGAGAGTTTTATCCTATATCATCTTAATTTTTTTTT
>VYXD01008262.1:679802-697170 GCA_013397195.1 Hylia prasina | reverse complement strand
TTTTTTTTTTTTTTGATTCCCCAAGTGACTGCTTAGACAAATGGCTTCCAACACTGTCAAGGGAAAAGTCCCAGGTCTACAGAACATCTCAGAATGGATTCTCCTTATTTTCTAAATCCTGGAAACACACAGGTAGACAAAATTCTTAATTGGGTTTTTTTTGTCGGTATTTTTGTAGGTTTTTTTGTAGGGGATGTTTTTGGTTTTGGTGGTTTTGCTTTTGCTTTTGTTTTCACATGAAAGTCTTTTTTTTTCTTCCAAAAAAATAACCCATCCATTTTGTCAATAATATAGGTTACGGCTATGCCATGTCAATTCAATAACTCTCTCTATCAGAATTAGAAGTGTTTCAAGAACCATCACAATAACTTGTGCATCACATAGTTTCACATGGTGTGGGGGAAAAGAAACTGATCAAGTTGTTCAGAGCAAATTCGTCACTGAACTTTTAAAAACTATTTGCAAAAAAGAAGACTTATAACTTAATGATTTCATTGATTGTCATTATTATTGACAGTAGATGTTGAAAAAAAGCTCTTACAAAAGTACTGCTTATTCAGGTCATGAATCTGAGTGAGAACATGATTTGGTTATCCTTCCCTGGAAATCAATTAACACACTTTAAAAGGAAATAAAAATGACCAACCATTCCCTTCTCTATCTGCATGATTTTGTATATGGTACAGTATTGTTTAGTATTTTTTTGACTGAAATACTTTGTGAGAAGAGAACAAGAAACGTGGAACATCAGGGAACCTATACTGAAATGATTTTCTGGGCATTTCGCAGGGACAGCTGAAGAAAGGGGAGTTTACAATAGAAACTGGTAAATCAGACTAAGGATATATAAAATTGATGGGCTGGAAGACTGGGCAAGGTGGCATATTGGCAGTTTTACAAATTATTGTACTGAGCAGTTTATGATTATGAAAACACACAAATATTTTAGAGCTTTTTTCCAAGCAGAAATAAACTTGCATCTATGCTCTGAGTCACTCTTGTTCTGAAGTCATAGATAGCAGGTGGCCCTGTGTTGTACAGGGGTAATAACCATAAAGGTATTAGACATAAGTACAGTGTTTCAAGGGAAGTTTGCTAATGGCCTCTCTTGTCTCTACAGTCAGCAAAACTGTCTTTAACAGGAAAGAGAGAAATTCTCTTGAAAGCAGACTGAGATTTATTACTTAAAAATTTTGTACCATTAAAAGAGGGTGGTGCAGAAAGGGGAAGAGTAGAGGAAGGACTTAAAAGTAGAGAAAGACTGAATGTGTGAGATTTCTAGGGCATTTTTGGTAGAAAAGACAGACATTTAAGAGATTAAAAATTAGAGATGGGGCAAATATATGCGAGACATGGACAAATCCTCTTGCTTTAATATTTTTTAAATTGTCATCATTCTGTGGACATTTTATACATATAATTTACACATTTTATACATATAATGTATTATTTATTTTTCCAAAAAGCAGCTTGCTATATACATATATTATATGCATATGGTCTGAAAAGAGAAAGGAATATATTTTGATAATTTGACATACACTTCCTAAAGAGCAAATCTAAGATGCAGGACCAGAGCTCTGCAATAAAGTCTCCATTTGTGGCTAACATAAAATTTTGCACTTACTCCATACCTCGCATTGCCCACTACTCACCGAAGCAGAATGTTTGCAAGGTTTTGCTTAACTAGTATTAGAGGTGGTGGAGATCTTTTGTGGCTCAAAAGATCCTTCTTAGAAACAAATGCAAGCTCTCCTGAGGGCTGGAAGGTTAATTAGGGGCCTAAGTCTGTGCTCTGTCCTGCACTTTACAATGTGTTTCCCATTCCTCACAAACTCTGTGTTACACAATGTAACACAGAGTTTGTCCCTCAAGCTCACTTTTAGGGCAGGGAAAGGGAAAGTAAATTGTGCCACATAGGTTTGTTACTTTACAGACCATTTTGCAGTTGTCTACATCGGAAACAATGCATTTCCATACAGTTTCTGGTAGTCTATACAAAATATCATTTTGATTTGTTTGCATTCAGTGTTTTTCAGCGTCTACGTGATGTTCTGAGTAGTAAATAGACTTTTTCTATAACTTTGCAGTAAACTTGTGCAGCCTCATTGTCCGAAGGCAGTTCCCTAGGAACAATTTCTCTAAATATTTCATGGTACTTTTTCTACTGTATTGCACCAGGAATACAAATAGCAGTGACCAGGAATATAAAACAAACTTTGGAAAATTATGAGCAGCAGCAGATACATTTGCATCTTTGTTACATATAGACATTTCTCTAATTAACCTCACATGTCCTGGATTGAACCCCAACACAACTGAAGCATTCGTAGCTCTAATAAAGAGAATGTGTTAATTCATCTTTTCTTTCTCTATAGTTCTCTTTCCTCCTTTAGGTTTTTGGTCAGTTCTCAGGCAGTTTGAAGACATACATCTATTTACATCTCTTCTTTTTCTGTTCCTATATCCATATATAGTATTTGATCCAAAACAAAGAAACATGTCCAACTTCCATACAACAGAACCACCAAAAACAGGTTCTTTAGAGTGTTTGCAGTCATACAGAGACTTCTACAATGCTCAAGTAAGCCCAGTTTAGCACGCCATTTAAGGTAATTCTCTTCACTTATATTCTTCAAAAATTTTGAAATGTTTGCTAAAAATTGATTTAAACATTGAAACTAAGATATGGAAAATGCATTACAGCCTTCTGCCTCCCACCCCTAAAAAGATGTGGTGATCTCTGATGTCAGATATTTGCACTGCTTGATAATTAGGTAATGAATCTGGAGTAGATGCATTTTGAAATAATTAGCTGGAGCATATAACTAGGTGTTCATGTAGCATTTGCCACAAAATTTTCACCTATGGCCCTGGTTGCTTGTGTTCGTTCTCTTCTAGCATGGGGGTGGGACGGGAGACTTGTCTGTGATGCTGAGTGTGTCACCATCAGTATGGTCACCCTCCTGACTTGTCAATTTGTCTCAGTTTTCACTGGCTGATCTGGGACCAGACTTTGTTTTCAACATCAGTCACTGCTGTCAGTAAAAGCTTGAATTGAATAAAATTACAAATCTCTATACCAAGATGGGTAGTGGAGGACTGTGCCACAAATACCAGAGTTTGAGGAAAATGTTAGGTTAAATAAACTTTTTTCCATGGACATCAGTGTTTAAGTTCTACCTTGGTAGATAAACTAGTCAACTGGATATTTCAGCTAGGAAAAGAAATGCCAGGATTATTTGAAAGCATTCAGTTACAGATATGTTATAGTGTTATAGTGTCTTGCTATGATTCAGAGGGCCATTTCTGTCCTCCTGTCATTCAGAAGGCCTTGCCATCCTGCTAGTTGTAGATGATGCACCCACAGAAGAGTGCAACAAAGTTTTATGGACATGGCTTTCCTTATCCACATCAGAAGAACCAGTTTGATGTATTATGGTGTATGTCTTTTTTTCTGGCCACTCCAGTTCCCTGTGTGAACACAGGAAAATGTACTTCTCCATCACATTTTGGCTGAGTCATTGTGTTAGAGTGAGTGCTTCACCACCATGTCTGTGCATTGCAATGTCAGTAGGTACAAGCCCCAGTCAGGGAACTTCTCCTGTTGCAAACAACAGCAAGAAGCCAGAATGTCCCTGATGCTGAATCTCTCACCACCATCATGGTTATGCTTGCTGACTGATGTTTCTTTCAAGTTTACCTGTTGCACTTCAAACAGAGGTGAGTTCATTTAATTTGTTTGCAATGCTATCCCACAGAGAATTGGAGAGGTACAAATAAAGACTTGGTATACTGGGGCAGAGAATCAGAAGCACCATTTGAAATGGAGGTTAGGGAAGGAGAAGGGTATGCCTTGTTCAACTTTGTTCCCTGAAGAAAGTAGCAATGAATTTGTGTTCAAAATGCTTCCAGATAATTGCAAACAAAATAAATTCTGAACAAAAAAAGTTAACTTTTCATCTAAATAGTGAAGTTTGAGTGTAAGTAATGTATTAATCTAATTTGCAGACTAAAAGCTGAATTAATTTACTGATCTCAGTGACGGAAGTTTAGTCTGAATATCAGATTAATGCTACGGCTGTACAGTCAAGCCTGTACTGTAGTGGGAATTATTCCTTTAATTCATATTAATAATTAAATATTAGTGAAAGTTATTTTTACTTACAAGATGCAGAAGCCTTTCTGAGGCACATGAAGGACAGGGACATGAGCAGCCAGCACAGCTTTGCCAAGGCCAAGTCCTGCCTAACCAAGCCAGTGACCTTGAATGATGGAATGACTCCATCAGTGGACAAGGGAAGGGCTACAGATTGTGTCCCTCTCTCTGCTCTGGTGCTGCATCCAGCTCTGGGGTCCTCAGCACAGGAAGGATGTTGACCTGTTCATGTGAGTTCAGAGGAGGGACACAGCTGATCAGAGGGTTGGAGAACCACTCGAGAGAATTTCGTTTGCTCAGTCTGGAAAATTAAGGACTTCAGATTGTCCCAGCTGTTTTTTAAATTCCATTTTGAAAAGATGAGAACTGCGAGAAGTAATCTTGAATCTGATTGTAGTAAGACTAACAGCAACCACTAGTTTTTCCCTTCTTTTAATCTTCTTTGTTTATGATAAAGGTAGTTTAACTCTCATGTATGACATCTGTTTTCTTTTCTTTACACTTGAAATAACATGACTGAATCTCCATGGACTTTATGTTTATATAGGCTTTTACAATTTCAAAATCTATGTAACATATATGTTATTTGTTTTAGGCATACTATTTTAGTAAAGATTATACAACAGCTATGCTGAATGGGGAGAAAGATCCTAGGAAAGTGGCAAAGCTATTAGAAATAATTCTAAATGTCAAACATTAGGATTTAACTAGATGACAAATAAGACATTAAACAGAGCACAGTCTTTGCAGAGATCTTGACATTAGTTTGTAATGGAAGGAGGATTGTAGACATGAATTGAGTTCAAAGTGTTCTAATGGATGGAGAGTGGGGGAGACTCCATACTCAGTGTCTCTGTGGTTTCTGGTTTAACCCTTGAATGGCAAAAATGTGCATAAATAAAATAAAATAATTTTAAAATCCCAAAACACCAATAACTAAAACTTCTAAAAACCCCAGAAATTAAAACAAAACAAAACAAAACAAGACCAAAAAAAAAATACACCAAAAAAACCCACAAACTACAAAAACTAACAGATACACATATGGAACTGGCCATTTGGCTTCTTTTTTATGACAGTTTATCCAGCTCCATTGCCTAAAATACTTACCAGTGTCTTTCCACAATGTGATGCTCTTCATAAGCTAAATACAAACATGCAAACACATCCACCTCCAAACTCACAGCTTGAAACAATAATCTTTAGAAGAGGAGACTGCATGCCATTTGGATCAGAACAATCAAGAAAAAACCAAATGTTAAGCACAACAATACACCAGCTACCTAGTGCAATTGAGTGTGAAGTTCAATTTTATTTATTGTAATGTCTTTGTATTGAATTTGTAATCCCCAGCACTTTAATTACTATGAAACCAGCTGCACTGAGCTCAAAATGAGATAATTATTAAAAAACCAGAATGACTTCCACTATGTTTTTCACCCTGAGAAAACACAGCTATAAAATTTCATGTCTCAGGAGCTTTTTGTGTTGAGATTTTAGTACTGACTCTTCAAGGATGAAAAAGAGTTATCATTTTTCATCTCCTGTTTCTAGATTGACAAGGATTTAAGTAAAACTCCCAGTGGCTCAAGGGCAAGTATTGCTTACTATGAAAAACAAGTTGTCTAATTCTGGTACTGAACTCTGTAGAAGCATGGCAATATAGAGAAGCTATTTAAATTATAAATAATGACAATATCATTTTACTGACAGAAAATAAATTACATAAAAATAGTGAAAAGAAAAAATAAAGCATTTTACCTTCACTGGGAGAAAAACAATTTCTAATTTGTTTTCTTCTCAACTCAGAACTATAAAAAGTGGAAAAATGCTGGAGTTGAACCAATTTTGATTTGCTAACTCTTGCAAGCATCCTAAATTAAATTAATTAGCAGTTGGAATACGGCTGAGGAAGGAAAGGCATCCAACTTAACTGGACTTTGCACATTATCACATAGATGTTATTACAGAGGATCACAGAGTGGTTGAGGCTGGAAGGGATCTGTGGAGATCAACAAGTCCAACACACCCCTGCTCAAAACAGGGGTAGCTGGAACAAATTTTTCAAGGCTGTGTCCAAACAGGCTTTGGATATTTCTAAGGGTGGAGATATTACTAAATCCTTTAATAGGTACACATGTATATAATAGACCCCCCCCTTGCAGCATACAAGCAGAAAGCATTTAGTCTTATATGTATCTCAGCTGATTCAAGAGCCTGTTAGGCTGACATTATTAATTGTCTTTCACCTATATCCTTTTATGCACACTAAGCATAAAGCATAACATCAGAGGGACTGCTGTAACTGAATAGCTGGTTTACAGATGAGCAGACAGCTGCTGCTTTTTGACACCTGTAATAGCTTTGTAATCTTCACTTTCAAAAAATCATGTTTTTATGAATATAGTATAAAAACTCTTCTAATTTTGACTAAAGAGACACATGTGGCATCCAGACTAATTTCTTAATCCAACACCTGTGGATGGCAGGAAACACGTATACCTTTAAGGGTGTTTTCTATTAATGGCTGTAAGCTTCCAAAATAAATAGTTACTCCAAAGAAATCGTACTACATTGCAAGCATACTGACAGCTCATGCTGTCCTGCCTTGCCACAGAGTGCAGTGGGGAAAATATTATTGCTAAACTCTCTGTAGGCATTACCTAAAGTTCCATTCAGCAGCTTCAGGTCTGAAATAATCGGATGAGACAAGTGTTGGAGGGAGCTCCAAGTGAGAGTGTCCTCTTGTGAGACTTTTGCTGAAGTCTTGCAGAGCAACCTCCCCCTGCAGATGCACTCAGATAGTCCATGCCAGAGATAATGAATCCACTGACACTTCAGAGAAAATTTTCCACTTTTGGAAAAGTAAAGACAATAGGAAGTGTGAAATATTTTCTTATAGTCTCTGCCAGTGATTATGTGGATATACCACAGGAAACCCAAGACCTCTAACTGTTCCCCTTATCTCAACCACCTCTTTTTTTGCTTGGAGTCACAAGTAACATATACATAGCTCTGGACTGTTGGGCTGCAAGGGCAAAATGGAAATATCACATCCATTCAAATGAAGTACATATCACCCACACAAGGAATTGCTCTTCTAAGTCATATGGAGAAGAAAACAAGATTATGATCTTTATTCCCATCTGTTTCTCACTCCTATTTTGTGTAGGCTGGTGCACTGTTGTCAGCAACCTTCCACTCCAAGAAGTGACTTCTTCCATCTACTTCCCTCAGGACTTTCAGCTTAAAACCTGAAGTCATACTTTTAAATTTAGGCTAGAATAGGGAAAGAAAAACAAAAATCCAGAAAAACCAGATTTCTTCCATAAAAATAAAATGTGGCAGTAGAAGTTCACCATGTTTACTTTATGCAGGAAAAAGTTTCTTAGAAGGAACTTTTCATTTTCTTTCTAAATTTTAGACCCCAATACCTAGTGGTAGTAATATATTTTTTTTTCCTTGACATTAAATACAGTAATTCAAATTAAAAGAAGAAAGTTTGGTAAAATCTGCAATTTCAAAGTAGAGTCTCTGTACCTTATTAAACAGAAAAGCTAGACTTCAGATCTTTAGAACTCTTTATTACCCAGGGTATTAGCTACATCTCTTTGCAAAAGAAGAAACTCTAATGAGACAAGTGACAGAAAATTAGTGCATGGGTAATTGGTGGTTTCAGTGGTCAAGTCATCACAGTTATGTAGTCCTTCTCAGTTGTCCTTCTAATTTAACAAAACTTTAAAAGGCGGGGGGGGATAGGGGGACATTAAAGGTCTTAATATTAAGGCAGTGAGTGTTCTAGTATTGACCTCAGTGGAAGAAATTTCTAAGAAGGTTTTAAATAATCATCATTATCATCACCACCATTATAATTTTCTGTCCTTAGTATTTATTAAACAGCATTATGTTTCTTATTTGAGATTTTGTTGAATTTTTTTTATTTTTTGATTTTTATTGAATAATTGTATTAATAATTACATTCACTATCCTAAACACTCTTTAATAATAATTCAAGTGGTGTTATTAATTTCATGGGACATTGCCATAATTATGAAGTGGTAATTTTATTTACCTTAACAATAGTTATAATTATGAATGAAAAGAAATTTCCTTACATCTGAGAAAGCAAGAAATGTCTAAACTCTTGATATCTTCAAAGGTAAAAGTTCCCCTTAACAAAAACTTTTTAATTTGACCTAGCTGGTTTGCATTGTTCCAAAGAAAACCAAATGACCCCATGATGAGTTAGACCAGAACATTTCAGATATTTCCAAGATAGACTGTTTTAGGATAAATAAGCTTCACAGAATGTATAATGATGCCCTACTACTCTTAATCTTTGTGACCACGTATTACATTCCTCCCCTTTTACCCAACTGTGTCACGCAGCCTTACTTATTTCAAGGTAGGCATCTGGTAGTGAAATGCAGGCATATAAAGCCCAAAGCACTAAAATCTGGAGAAAACTAGTTTAAAAAAATAATAATTTTCATGGTGGGAAATCCTCAAATTATACAGATATATTACTGATGTTTAATACACAGGAAACAGGCTTACATGGAAGTGTCCAGTTTACCCATCTCCCAAACTGGACAAAAACAAACAACAACAACAACAACAAAAAACAAAACAAAACAAAACAAAACAAAAAAAAAAAAAAAAAACTCCACCCCCATCTCTATAGTTTTGTCGAAGAGATCAGAGCTTGTCACACTTGAAGTTTTAAATATCCCTGTCAAATGCCAGACAGAAATCAATGACACTTGGGAAATCTAGAGTTATTTGTGTATTGTCATTACTTGGAAAGTTTTGCAGTGCTCACAAAGTTTTGATTAAAACATTTTATACTTTTATACTAAAAACATTTATACTTATAGCCCAAAGTTTCATCTTACCTGTTATTAAATATTTAGGAAATAAAGCATAAATATAATTCCTATTACACTGGGACTTAAAAGTCTGCTATTGTTTGACTAAGGAATCAGGCTCTCAGAGGTCAACTGGGTTCACACCTGTAACAAAACAAATCCTGAAACAAAAATGCCTGTGGTACAAAGTAGTAAGGATTTGAAGAATACATAGTGGAAGGAATGAACAATAATATAAAAGCTAAAAAAATCAGAGACAGTAAAATTCACAGATCTTTCCTCTCGAGTTCACAAAATATAAATATGGTTCAAATATTCATTACAAAATCAATTTTGTCTTGAAAAATACATACAAATGACCCAAATGGCTTTTGTATGGGGAAACACTTATAACTTCCAGTAATTAACATTGGTGCTGTTGGCCTGGTGTTTTTTGTACCAGTTTTAATTAAAAATCCATTTTCCATGGAGAGACGCCCTGAAAACAATGATTTGCCATGGAAATATTGACACAACAGAAAATACAAATAGGACCAGCTCTGCCTCTAGACACAAGTGATTCATACTGCAGTGAATCACTGTTCCACACAGGCAACTTGATTTCCTGGATCTATCACTCCTCTCTTTATATCATAAAACATTATGCTGGAATGTTGGCCATAGTATTAACTTACACAACTACTTTATTAATAAAGACTACCATATTATCTACAGAGCTACACAAATTGTTCTTCTGTGTCACAGAATTAGATAGCAATGCCATGCTTCAGCTAAAGCCTCCCATTCCTGCACCTTTGAAGATTAGGTCAGTATGCCATATGGTTAACCTCAAGTTCCCTCAAGGAAAACTTCTTTATAGCCAACATGTCTAAGAAGCTGTAATTACTTGGCCTTAATTCTTTGGGATTATTTCAGATCTACTCTCTTGTTCTTATTTGTTATTTCTTACTGTTTATTTAGTTGTTTGCTTGATGTTGTGCAGGCATCAAGAAATAGACTGATTAATGCACTTTTTTATTTCTAATGTTCTTTTTATCTTTTTGTGCGTGTGTGTGTGTGTGTGTGCAATAGAGTATTGTCATTTTGAGGTTTCACATAACACTTCTAACTCAACTCTGAACTGGGAATCTATATACAGTTTTCCAGGATGACTAGAAAAATAGTTTGTTCTCTCATAAGCTAAAAACCATATAACCAAAATACAAAGCATTTAAATTCCATAATCCCGTGTTGTCCTGTTGTTACAAAGAAAGACAGCTTGTAACAAAACTCCACTTCCAATTTAGAGGTTTTTGAAAATTTTGATTCACATTTTGAGACTAAGATCCTTTCCTAGCCTGTTATCCAAATCCTTCCTGATTTTAAGCCAAAATTCCACTGAATTAAATAAAGGTGAGGTCTGGCCAGATAATTTTTGGTATAAAATGAATCTTGCAAAAACATTTTAGACTAACACAATGCCAACCTGTAGTGCTTCATGTAATCAGACTGAATATCTATTTGTTTGCTTATATATTGCTGTCTTTGGTTCAGGACTTTCTAGGTGCAACAGCAAGAAGTTAGCATTTTTTCAAGCTCATGACTGGGCATCTTTCTCAAAAAGGAAAACCACAAACATGTGGATGGAAATAGAGCCACGCCTCTCTAAATAATATGAAGCATGGCAGCCATAGCTGTTCAGCTCTTCCTGCTCAGCATTGCAGTACGAAAAACCTGATGAGGAGACAAGTTGCCACGTGGTAAATTATCTGTTCTGTGAAATTCTGAAATAAATGAATTATACTTTTTCTAGCAGTTAGACCATTCCTTAAGAAAAGAAAAAAAAGAAATATCAGACACAGCCAAATGCATCAGGCAGATGTGGCTGGAGAAGCTACCTGAGGTGCCAGCTGGATTTATATTAGCATTCTTGGAAAGACTGAAGACACGAATGCCTGCTTTGAATTTAATCTGTGTTATTTCCTGCCTGCTGGCGTTACTTACAGGACATTTGCTGTCCACTCTGTTATGCCCTTCAAATGTTGATTTTGAGTTTTTTCCTTCAATTTTCCTTCAATGTTATTAATTTTTAATACACGCTTTTCATTAAATGATACAAAAATATTAAATTGTTGCCTTAATCATTTGGCTCCAATCACTTTGCTCTTAACTGAAGACAGCAATTTATGGTAAAGAGCAAAGGCAAATGGTTAACACATTTTGAAATATATTTTTGGCAATAAAATAAATTTGTGAAATAGTTTCTGACTTTTTTCCTGAAACAAGGCTGCTTTTTAGAACTACTAGAAATTGTCTATGATACCATTGCCCTTGTGAAGCTTATTTGCAGCTCACATTGTAATTATGTAATATGAGCCCTGCTAGTGACAAATGACATTGTTTATCCAGAACTTTTATATAGAAAAGCTGAATCAGTAAGCTTGATTAAAATTGGTAGGGTTGACCCTAATCTTCCTGGCCAAATACTGTGCTCCACCATCTAGCAGTGTAGCAACCAGGTGTCATGAGGCCAAACTGTGCTGGAAATATCAATAGCACAGAATTTAAAGGCTTTTATATGGACTATGTCCATCAGCTTATGAAGATGCAAGGATTGTGCATTCATATGCAAGTATGCATATATATATCTACATGCACATGCATGCTCACATGCATTTTGGATGTGCATATCTGTTTCTGTAGATCCCAGATACTGACTGCTTCCTAACAGATGTGTTATGTACATATTTGGATGGTGGCGAGTCTTGAACCTTGTGTTTTGTTTCATCAATTATGTAGTTTTGTGACAAAAAAAATTCTAGAGGTTTTCTTATTGGTTTCTAGAGGTTTTCTTATTCTTTAGGTTTTGGGGCTTTTTCCTTAGTATTTATTTTATGGAATAGTTGAAAACCCAGTGCATTGCAGTTCTATGCAGCTATGTCCAAATCTTGCATGAGTCTGCCCACAACCTGTCAGGTCCCTATCAATTTTTTCTTGACCTATCAGCTCAGCAAGAAATATCACGCACTGTGGCTTTGTGAGAATGCAGCTGTGCCAGCTGACCAGCAGCTCTCTGTGAGCTTACTGCCTGGCTAGTTGCTATTTCTTGGCTGCTGGGTGAGGCTAAACAGAACAACTCAACTCTGATGGATCAAACAAACAGCTCTGGAGCCTGAATGGAACCCCAGGGCAATACTTAGTGCAGGCTGGCTGAAAGAGCTGAATATCTTTGAAAACGCCGTGTCTGTCAAATTTTGTTGAAACTGTCCAAGGCACTCCAGGGTACCAGTGAGAAAAACTCAGACACACAGACAGCATGACTGCCTAAGCCTTGTTTCCTCAGGAAACGGGGCTAAAAATGTGCCTAGGGATATTTTTAATGTCACAAACTGTTTAGCAGTCCTCAAGATGAAGAAAAGAAATACCTACACTACATATTTTTGGAGGAAGATTTCAGTGTGCAAAATGAGAAGAGTAAAAATCCATTCAGTGTTGTATAAACCAATGATTTTGGAGTGAAAAGGAGTGTCTTTGCTTTCCACAATTTACACCTAAATGAAATCAACAGCAATAGCTACAACAGTAGTAATTTTTTTTCTTTATATATGCTTACAAACCGGTTCATGGCAGAAGCATGTCTTTTGTTGAAACAAGGTTAATTTATTAGACCTGCTCAGAATATTATCCCTTATAAATTCTCTGTTGCATGTTGTGTTTTTGTTCTCTTCCAGAAATATTTACAGATGCCTCCCATTTCTGCAAAAATATCTGTACAGCACTCACTGCTTATCTGCTCTGATATTTTGAGAGTTTTGTTCATGACTTTCAGAGCACATCCTATTTGAAGAGAATTCCTAATTGAAGAGAAGGCTAATGTGTCTTGAACACGGACTACAAATTAACAAGCCTGGTTGAAAGAACAGTCTTTTTATGAGCTTGAATATCCAGACGTAGAGTGTCAAGAACCTGTAATGCAAATATGGACCTGTCCTCAGTACAGAAATAGGGGGGATGGAGCTTTTAGTGCTATTTGGTACCACACATGTCATTGCTGGGGAAGCANCCAAAACAGGCATGGAAGTGGGAAGTCGGCTATTTTTCCCAGCTCTCTGCAGGAAAAGACATCACCTCAGCAGGCCAAGCCCCTCTTCATCACTGGCTGTTCCTTCTCCTGTTCCTCTGAACCACAGCTTTTGTGGTTTCATACTGAAAGACAGCAATGGTGAGCCTGAGATGCCACTCTGAGAAAAAGAAAAGAGAGAGTGGCTGTGGCACAGGGCCAAGCTGTGTGGAGCCCAGCCCCAGCAGAGCCTAGTGCAGTGGTGCCAGTACTGGAGGCAGCTGCCCAGCCAAACCAATGGCCTGGATTCATCCAAGGAGAGCACGTGAGGCAACAGGGATGATCTAGCTTCCGAAGGGTTTGTTTGATGCAGCTCCTCATTGTTTTCTTGCACTGAAGGGCTGTGAAGGGGGATGGATGCAGGCGTTAAGCCATGAAAACTCTTGTTTATTCTGTGTTGAATACACTTTGGTGGATGAAACACCCTCTCTCTTTTGTACACTCTGTGTTATTACAATTGTTGTGATTATTGTGATTTTCAGCTAATTGTGATTCCAATTTTTAATCTCTCCTAGTGCTCCTCCATTATTGAAAGGGACGGGGGAAAAGGGAACATCTTGAGTTTAATTTTTCAGCTCTGTTTTAAATAGCACAGCACCTGCTACCAAAGTACAGTTGATAATGTCAAAAGATGGTGAGAGTAGAGAGAGATATATACTGAAGATGCTGAATAGTATCATCAAAACTTTGAAAATGTGAATAGTCCCATTAATGTTAATGAAATTTTGCAAAACTTTGAAGTTACAGACATGCTAAAGAAATAGAATTGAGGCCTATTTTATCAGATTTATATGGGAAAATATTCCTAACATAAGATAGATAACTCCTTCTAGAATTGACATATAAGGTTTAGAAATGTATTCAAATCTGCTTTACCACTGGAAAATATTATATTCTCTTTCATTTTATATATCTGCATTTCAGTAGGCAGAAATTACTTCTCTTTCTATAAGATCATCATTCTAAGGTCCGATCATCATTCTAAGGTCCAGACAGCTCTTAATCCACGCATTGCAAACTAACAGATCCTGGCCTTTCAACAAGGGCCATCCTTGAGTGAGTCCTGTACCAGGACCTCACGAGTTTTTGAGGATCCCAAAAGCAAAAAGAAGGGTGTGAGTACTAACACAGAGAGAGTGTGAGTTTTCTCCATTGCTTGCCTGCCTGAACTGCTTTTGTTTTAGGACATTCCCTGGCACTGTTTTTTCTGAGACCAGCTAGTACTTTCCCAAATGTAACTTGGGGGATAGCAAACTCCAGAAACTACTCCAGCTAGGGTTACTCTAGAGTGACTGTCCTGTTTTGGGGTACCTACCTGCAGACAAGAAGAGTTGAGATGTGTGTACTCAACCCAGACTTTGCTGCTTTGCTAACCCTGGCTTTGGAGCCAGGATGTGGGCCCTGGTCTTTCTTATTTAGCAATCCAGACTGGGCCTTAGTGTCTTCACTTGGGCACTAAATAGAGCATGATAGTGCTGAAGCCTGCTGTGGACAAGCTGGTGTAGCAAAAAGCAGTATTTCTTCAGAGACAATTTCAAATATTGCAGGATTTACAGGAGCAGATAAGGGTGTGCAGAACAACCCAGTAATTCATCTGAGCCCCAAATGCATTTCATCCTTATCCACAAACCCCATGGACAGATCACAAGAGTGTGCTGCAGGCACTGAATCTATAAATACAGGGCAAAGGGTAAAACATGGACGCCTTATTTTGGAGCTGGTAAGTATACCTTTGGCAGTTTCACTACTCTGCTTGGCAAAAGAGATGGGAGTTCACTCAAATTTGTAGAGAAAACTGCATTACCTCATATGACTAGGAGAGGTGGTAGAAATGGAAATTTTGTCCCATCCCAAGCTGCCTGTAAGAAAATTCATGAAATTTTTTCTTTCCTTTAATATGTTACAGTGCTGACATTTGATGAGAAGACTCACTTTCACAAATTATTTCAGTTTGCTTCAAAATGCATTTACTTAGATATAAGATCTGTGATATGATTTCTCATGCATATTCATGAGAATGCATACTCAAAGAGGTAAAGTAATTATTTAGTTAGCTGGTCTGTTAGGATATAGAATCACACATTTCTCTGAGACTCCACTGTGCCTTTTTTGGGTACACTTTTGCTACATTTAAGCTTTCTCCTGTGTATTTTTTATCTACTGCTTTATGTTAGATATCCATAGTCCTATTCCCACTTGATTTTAACATACACATTGCCTCTGGATTACTAGGACACTACATATATAATGCATGATTTCAACAATTCTTTTAGATGGATTCTATACACAAAAGAACAGGTGGGTTTTGTTGTTGTTGTTTGGGGGTTTTTTTACCCCAAATGTGCCTATTTTCATACAGCTGAAATTCGAGTTATTTGAAAAGACACAGGTGCAGAAATATGCAATTCTAAGGAGCACAGAAAACATTGGCCAGCAGCATTTCCTTCCTATGTCCAACTGAACTTAATTTGCATCTGCAGGTTTTGAAAACTGTGAGTAAAAAAAGAAAAATAAATAATAACAATTTTTCAAACAGATGTTATCAATCAACTTTTAACTGTGATTTTTGTCTTGTATAAAGCACAGCTGAAAATTTTTGGTTTTGTTTGACAACATAAATAGACCACAATTAGTGTGTCAATTCATAAGTTTAAAAATGTTTAAACTATATGTTAATATCCACACAATCACAAAAACAACTGGCCTGTAAAGGACTTTTGAGACCATCCAGTCCATCCTATGACCTAATACCACTGTGTCAACCAGATCGTGGCACTGAGTGCTTAATCCAGTCTTTTCTTAAACACCTCCAGGGACAGTGACTCCACCCTCTCTCTGAGTAGCCCATTCCAATGTCCAGTCACTCTTCCTGTGAAGAAGTCNGTAGCCCATTCCAATGTCCAGTCGCTCTTCCTGTGAAGAAGTCCAGCCTAAACTTCCCCTGGCACAGAAGGCTAGTGGGAATGGCTGTGTCCTCTTGTCCTGTCACTGGTTACCTGGAAGAAGAGATTGGCTTCACCCAGCTATAACCTCTTCTCAGGAAGTTGAGGAGAGTGATAAGGTCACCCCTGAGCCTCCTCTTTTCCAGGTTAAATACCCCCAGCTCCCTCAGCCACTCCTCACACGACTTGTGTTTTAGACCCTTCACCAGCCTTGTTGTCCTTCTCTGGACATGCTCCAGCATCTCAACATGCTTCCTAAATTGGAGGGCCCAGAACTGGACACAGAACTTGAGGTGCAGCCTCACCAGTGCTAAGTACAGGGGCATAATCCCTGTCCTGCTCCTGCTGGCCACACTATTGCTGATACAGGCCAGGATGCCATTGGCTTTCTTAGCCACCTGAGCACAGCTGGGTCATGTTCAGCCGCTGTCAATCAGTATCCTCAGATCTCTTTCTGCCTGCCCTGGCCACTGTCCAGAGCCAATGCCCAAAGAAGCCCCACTGTTCTTATGCCCTGTTTATTTGTTACTTCACTTTAAATAATTGAAACTAGAAAGAAATATGTAAATTTCTGAGGTACTCAGTAATTACACCTTCAGAGAATACATTCCTAAGTACTAGTCTTTTGAGATAACACTCTGCCTATCTATCAAATCAATAATTCCCACACTGGATACTTCCCAGTACTTCCCATTCAGACCTCTCTTGTACATAAAATAAGTACAAGCAGCCCTGTGCACAGTTTTCCAATGGTTTTGTAACTTGAGAAAATAAGCAGTGTTTTATAGCTGCTCATGGATATCTGCCACTTCTTGTTTGTTTTCTTCTCTTCTTCTTGGTGTGGCTGGCATCTCTTTCTCATCCTCATCTGTTTATTTAGTGATACAGTGTCACTGCAGCAGAGAGTGCATTCATAAATTGAACTGACCCCATGTGCCTCTGGCTTGAGTGCCAGGGGTTGTTTCTGTACTGAGGTCCTACCGTAACGAATGCACAAGGACACTGAAGTTATGTCTTGGTTTAGAAGACAGGTATCCACTAGGAAAAGTTGGAGTTTCCTTGGAATGGAAAATGTAAACCCCCCTTCCTCCGAATTATTATAATTTTGCAATTAAGGGCTTTCTGGCAAAGATTTGGGAATAGGAATAACAACTCTTTTACTAGGAATATTAAAAATACAAATGTAATAGTACAAAAAGACAAGTAAGCAAACAAACAAATAAACAAAAAGCCTAGAAAACCCTGACAGAGTCAGGGACTCAACCTGACACCCTGTTGGTCAGGGTGTATGGAAGCAGTC
>VYXD01008262.1:607115-679790 GCA_013397195.1 Hylia prasina | reverse complement strand
AAACCCCCTCCCCCCCCAAAAAAAACACCAAAAAACCCACCAAAAAACATTTCCCTAACTACATTCAGCAGATTAAGATAGAATACACATTTTTGGCTCCATAACCCAAGACAAGTTAGTTGAAGGCAGGGTATGCTTGCTTGAACTACCCAACCTACCTCAGTGTTGCCAGGGTTAACTGCTGCCTTATGTATCTGGAAAGGTGCATAAAGTTTTACATTTCTATGCTTTCAAAGTATTTTTTTCTGTTTTTACCTTCAGGCATTAAAACTTCAATTAAATATAATTTAAAAACAAATTAAGTACTTTTGTTCTAAAATGTAAAATATCTACAAGTTTTAGTCAAATACAGAATCACTAATGAATGTTTTTAAATACATTTTTAAGCCAAACTTTTAAAAATTATTTCTTTCTTATTTTAAATATAAAAATCGAGGTTGTTTGCTGTTTTCTGCTCTTATGGTTATTGCTTGATTTTTTTTGGTTTGATTTTGATGGCATCTCTAACATGCAAAGCACATATGAAAAGCAAAATTGTACTGCTGTTTTGGTTGTGGTGTCTTGTGTAATAAAAGGAGATAATTGCTCTGAACTCATTTTGGCAGATAAAAAGTTGTTTACAATGTTTTGTCTCTTGCTGTAATTGTGCTGAGAAGACATGGCTATTAGAAACATATTTTTATTTCCATTTGGTTGTTATGATTGCCAGTTTAGGATTTGCCTAGTTATTTACGAAATATTTTTTCCTTGACAAAGAACTATTTCTGAAAACAATAAATTTCACCTAATTTTTATATGTATTAATGATACTGCAATTTACAGATCCTTTCACAACGGGAGTTTTTCTCAGGTAAGCTGTGAGATACTAGCAGTAGGAGCCAGGTAACAAGCAGCTGCATTTACATTTAAGATTTTTAATTCAAAGAAATTATTTGATATAAATAGTTCAGACTGGTAGCATAAAAGTATTATTAATAGTAATTTCCTGGGGACATTTTTTAAGAGCAGTACTGAGTACTTACTGATACCCTTTGCTGTATTTCAATGATACTGGAATATACTCAAGTCACAAAGAACCTAGTTAAAAGATCTAAAAACTGTTAGTTATACATCATCAGAATTATATAATTTACTTTACTGAGTCAAAAATGGACAACACAGATTTCCTTTGAAATCCCCTGTTGTTATGGCTAGAGCGTCTTTGATAGCGGGATCTTAAATTCAAGGAGGGCAGTATACAAGTGATGAAGGTTTTTTTCAGACCTGTTAAAAGATTGATTTAAAAATTACAGTTTACATGGGTAAATAATTTGGGGTTGATTAGTTTCATTATGAAAGAAACAGTGAAAATAGCTTATTGGTTTTTTTTGTCTGTCCAGTTCAGGTGATACTATCAATGAGAAAATAGAATAATAAGATAGGATTTTTTTTCCGGCATTATATTTCAGTATCACAGAATATTTAAATGTGCACATACACTATTATGTCACTAAGAACATTGTTATGGACACAGAGTCAAGCATGTACAGAACTTGGACTTCCAAGAGCACATAGACATCTGACTATATAATGTTCAGATGTAAAGCCAATATATGATGTAGAAACACATACACAGTGCGAGATGCTTCATTTCAAAGTAGTGTTTCATAAACAGAAGGATAAGTTGCCAAGTCCCTTCTCCCTCATAAAGAACTGTCAGAACTTTTGCAGAGTCTCAAGAAGAATTAAAACGGAATAGCAACTAAGAAAAAAAATCAGAAAAAGGGGGACATAACTTGAGTGTATTTTAGTTTGTTCATCACTAATCTTTCACTCCTGAGTACAAAACCATATGAGTGAGAAGTTTACCAGAATAAAGAGTTAAGACAGGGACATAAAGGAGCTGGAATACTAAGGAATGCTCTTAGCACGAGATTGATAAACATGACTGATCTTCTACACTAAAATTAATGTAAACTTGATCAATCATTGTCATGAATGTTAGTATGTGCATTCTTTTAAAATAGTAAATTAATTGGTCCAAAAAATATAACATTTGTCTATTCTTTGAAGAAAAATTTTACTCCAAATACATGTTCTTCAATTGGTTTTAGAGCCATCTGTTACAAAACAATTTAACACAATGTTAAAAAAATGTATGCTCAGAATTCCAGATGAAATTGTGTTCAAGAAAGAAACTGTTTGTTCCCTCTATTGCTTTATTGAAGGAATAATGAATGATGCATATAAAAATCAAAAAATGTGGATAATGGAAATATAAACTGTGTTTATTGTTAAGAAGGATCTGTAAATGTTAATCCAAATTATGTATTGCTATGTGTTTTACATCATTATAGTCACATACTTGGAATAAATGTAGGCCTGGAACAAAAATTATGCTTGTCCTCATGCAAACTTTGTGTCTCAAGTAGAAAAATAGATCATTTCTTTAAATTAAGAATAACAATCAGGAAAATATAAGCTAGTTTTCTCACACTGTTAAAGCTGGAAGACAAATAAACTTCAATTTTTTAATGATTTTTTCAAACATGAATTAAGTTTAACAAATCAATTTTTTACTCTCCACTCTTGGAAATTAAAGCAAATTAATATTTTAGGTCTCTTTTCATCCTACTTTATAGGATAGCAAGTCTATTATTTTACTATCTAAATTTGCAGTAACAGGAATAACTAGAAAGAGGTATGTCTAGAAAAACCAGCTGCTTTTGATATATAAACTTTATCTCAGGAAAACTTTTTATTGGCTATAAGCCTGTCTTGATGGTTTATGTCATTGTATCTAAATGTTTATTAAAAAACTAAGTCATTAGGTCACTATGTTAATTCACTCTCTACAAGTTAAATTGAGGGCAAAGATAGAGATTTTAGGAGATGATGAAGAGTGTCTCAGTCAAGTGTTACACTGAAATGTGTGTGCTTAATTCCTTGAGGACATATTCCTCATAACAGTTTAAATATAAAGGTCATCTTTAAAACTCCTGCCAGGACTTACAACTGAACTCAACAGAATCAAACAACTCAAAATAGAAGAGATGGAAAATGCTGAAAACTGTTATAGTATGTAACAGTTTGGCCCCAATGGGCTGAATAAACGAAGTTCAAGAAGAGAGAGAAGATGATCAATGTTTACACAGGAGAAAAGCCTCTCCTTTTTTTCTGTGTTGCCATAATTCTGTGAAAATACTATGAAGTCTATACCAAAATTAATCTCAAAATAGTTCATACAAACTAAAACATACTCCATGTTAGGTTTTCAAATAAGTATAAATTTTCATTTTGTGCAAAAAACTGATCCTATAAGCTTCTAAATCCCTGTGGAGTAAAACAACTCTTAATGCAATGGGAAATTCACTCCTTTCTCCACTGATATTATAGGTTACATTCCAATGAGCACCTTCAGCCTACATGTTTTCTGCCATCTGGACAAAACAAAACTATGATACACCTCACTCCAGTTCTTTCTGCCCTTAAGGCAAAATAAAAATGAAAAATGTCAAACACCTATCTTCCTAAATGTGAGAAGTAAAAAATATTATAGAACTTCCATCTGCTTGCTAAACAAAACCTAAAGTTTCTTTCATTTGCAAGAGACTTCTAAAAATAATAACATATACACACAAGCATTTACAGACTCTTTTCAAAGAAATCTGGCTAATAAAATTTATTCATTTTCATGTCCTATTTTAGCTAGATAAATCCTTCACCACTTTATCATGTCTCCAGTTTTGAAAAGAACTGACATCACACATAGTCATTCCTCCAGACTGGATCTTTTCTGAAAGAAATATAAACATTTTAAATTTTTTTGTGAGTTTCAGTCAGTTACAGTTCAAATCTATAAGGAAAAAAAAAACAAGTATAAAAATACAAATGAAGGGTCTTTGTCATGTTATTAATTGATTCTACAGCTTCACTTTACCACTCTAAAAAGTCATTAAAATAAACCCCAATCTCTAAACTGTGTTTGACAAGTGGGACAGATTTTTAAGGGTCCACAAGAAAATCGGAACAGAAAATGGAAAAGAATCTATCTTTAACATTATGTATGAAGATTCACATATATATACATATATCATCAGAAAATATATCTGAAATAGATGTGTATATAGAATAATCTGGTATTGGCAAATAGGACCTTGTTCTGAAAGATGTCAAGCTTGTTTTAAGGAATACAGCCTTTCAAATTACAAGAAAGGCTTCTTTTGACCTCTGCAAAGCCCACAGAGAGCAAACCTCCAGCTGCCACATAATGAACAAAACAAGATCACAATGATAAACTGACATTAGCAGCTGCATAGCGTGTATGAATAAACAACTCTTTAATAAAACAAATCCCTTTATTGTTATAAATGACAGAACACGTATTTCATGCTGATATGATCTGGTGAAAAAAGGCTATTATTACCATTTGTTTCAGCCATATGTTCTCATTCACAGTATTGCTTACAGAGCTAAAAAATATTTATCTTACAGATTAGAATGCTGGTTTCTAGAAGATTCCACAGCTTTACATGATGCTCATGAGGGGAATTCACAACACCAAATATCAGAGCCTCCTTACTACGACTTTGCTAAACCCTAGAACTAAAATATTTTTAAAGTAGTATTTATCTAAAGTTTTCTGACCACAGTAATACATTTCTCACTTTAGAAAAGGGGTCAGAGAGAGAGAGAAGAAGGATGACACACAAAGAAAGAAAAGAATGTAAAGAGAAGAAATTAGGTGTATTCCTTCTCCCTCACATAGCTTTTTACTGTTTTCATTTTCCCTAGCCTCACAATTAACCAGTGTTCTGGGGAATAGCAGAGCCCTGTTCTGAAGCCTATAGGGTCATGTAAGAAGTGGCAGCTGATTTCTGTCCTTTTCTAGGAAGTGACCACTCTCTTCACAGGGATTTTAAGGTTATTACTGAATTACAGTCAGCTGAAGAGATGAAAGGAAATAGCAAACCTGTTAGCAAATTTGCAAGACTTTGGATAGGTGAAGTCCACTGTCCTCTTCCAAAATATTTTTATTATTAGATATAAGGAGACCAAGCAATTTATCAAGAGAAATTCTGCTGGAAAGAAAAAAAGAAAAAAAAAAGTAGCCAACAAACGCACAAACTTTAAATAATATCCCATAAGACTGAAAATTTTCAAGAATCATTCTAGGATGTGACAAGTCCTACAGTAATTTAGCATTCAACATTCAAATTCAACCAATTGTTCTAAACTTTGCAAAACACCTTCATCCCTTCCTTCCCCCTGCCCAAAGAAAGGATACAGAAACAAAATTAAGCCTTACGTTTTCCAGTTCATTGCCATTTCCAAAACTTGATCAGCAAACACCAGGTGCATAGTTTGTAAATCCTAGAGGACAAAGAGCTTCTCTGATCTGATAGAGATTCATAAAGAAACTGCACACAAATTAAAAGAGAGAACAAGAAGAAAGAAAATAAAAGCAACTATGTCTATTAAAAAATAATTGGTTTGAAATTTAAAGTCCAGACTCATACCAAGGCATTTCTAAATTATCAAAGATGGCCTTGATGTTCTAGTAAATCTGCAGATTTACTGTCAATATACCCTTTGAAGTTCTGAAGTTCTGCACCTGCAGCTGCAACAGTGAAGGAATTAGGAGACTGATAGGAAAAACTTCCTCTAAAGCCTGTGATTTTAGTGAAAGTACCTATGGGGTGAAGCACTGTGTGGAGTACAGCTATTATGCAAACTCTGAGTCTGAAGGAACTCCAATTGTTTTGCCAGTCTATATCAAATCAATGCTTATGATGATATTAAAAGAATTCATTAAATGCTATAAACTAGATTGAATAAAATCACGGTTGTTAAAATTATCAGCTTTCTCAGTTCATAATATAAAATGTCATTATGATGACTAATTTTTCACCTAGTCTTCCACCTGCTTTAAAATGCTGAACTGATAATACTGATGTAAACAATATCATTTATACCCATCTCTGATTTGAGTCCTTCATCATTTCATGGAATAATCATCAACTAGATTAAATACCCATGTGCAATATGAATATCTTTTTTCAGTGCTATAATGTATTTAAAATCTAAGATTATAAAAACATTCATGAAAAAGGTCTAAAAATGTGAACTAAAATAAATAATATTTTGCTATCAGCTAATGCTGAAAAATTGCTCTTAAATTACTATTTTCTTTTTACACCCTACAGAGTTTCAAACCTTGGAGTGAATTGTAGGAGGCTGGGGAGAAGACATAGATGGGTAGCAGTAAACTGGTGGTTAGAAATTTATATTCTGAGTTGAAATTTTCATTCAATCGCAGGTATTCAGTAGTTAGGGTTTTAGGAAGCACAAACAAATAATGCTGCAATGTAAGGATCATGCGAGCTGGTAGCTCGGCCAGGTCATCAAGGTTGGTTTTGTTAATCTGTTACAGATCCAGAACTTTTGCTACATGTCTTAAATCCCACCCTGAAGGCTATGGCCTCATGTGAAGTGTCAGGAGCAGCTGTCACCTCTTTCTGCTATGCCTAACCCCCTCCTTAGGGTCCAACTCAGAAATAAGGCAGCTGAGAAAATGCTCATCAGTACTGAAGAATGAAATAAAGGTAAAAACTATAGCAAAATAAGAGCAGTAGAAAACCAATGAAAATAATGAGTAAACTCAACACCTACAAAGCTCAGCTGTAAGACTAGCACTATCTTACATTAAATTCTAATTAGTTTTTAATAATAATTTTTGGAGATAATTTCTTCTTCAGAGAAATAAATACTACATCATTTTAGTGATTTAATACTTGTGACTCTTTGCACACTTGCAGTGGCAGCATGTAGAAGAATGATAGGATGAAGAGTGTCTTTTTTTAATCGCTTAAATAATCAGCTGCCAGCTAAAGTGTCAAAAAGCCCTCAGCATAGTGCCATACCCATACCCATATCCATACCCATATCCATACCCATATCCATATCCATATCCATATCCATATCCATATCCATATCCATATACATATACATATACATATACATATACAGTGTATGTACCATGTATGTCCATCTATTGCACAGGAAATATCAACACCATGCAAAAGTTATAAAATAAATGCATGTCATTAAAAATTAGATTATTATGTACATTACATGTACTCTCTTGCAATGACTGTACCAAACCTTAAAAGTAAGCAAGTTTTTAGCAATTATGTAATAATTTATTTTTTCTTCAAATGTGGATGTTATAAACATAAAGATGGACTAGCAGGAAGGAAAGAAGGGAGGAACACAGAAAGGAATTTCACCAAAATCCTTAAATGCAAAGTATCACCCATTAGGAGGCTGTGACATGCTAAGAGCTTTGTCCTGCAAAAACATAACTAACTCTACATCAATAAAGCTGTCTGCATGAGTAGTCACAGCTGGGTGATAAAAAGGGAAGACAAGAGGAGCTGGAGAGCAGCTCAGCCTTTCTTCAGCTGTTTATGAACCTCATGCAACAGCTGGGGGCCATTGATCTGGTACGTACAGTGCGGGATGTCAGGCTGCTCCCCGCGCGAGGAGCACTGCGCCCCAAACAGCTGGCTTTGCTGGCTCGGGTGCTTCACTGGCTCCATTTCTCTGTCTCCCTCCCACAAAGCTCAATATATGGGGGGCAGAAGATATGATCACATGCTTTCAACAAGGTAGTTAATAAATGAGTGTGTAGTTGTTGAACCACAGCTAGTTTTTCACATGTGATATTCTGAGAGTCTTTCACAATATGACAGGCGTCACAACATCACTGTTTTTCTCCAGGTTTTTCCAGAAAAGCAAAACAACTTATTAACTAATTTTTGAAGAATCTTAGCAAGAACATCACTAAATAGAATAAAACTAAAAGCTTCACTTAAGAATCCTTGCAAGCACTAAATGTGTTTAAGCAATATTAATTCAAGATTGTTTTCTTTACTAAATATAAAATATTATCACCTAGTACCAGAGAACTTTCTGATAGCCTTAGCACATGATTTGTCCTCTACCAGAGTGCATAGATGATCACCATGTGAAAGCACTCAGTATATTTCTTCACAACATGTGTACACCTTTACAGATCTCTAGGTGTACCCTATCTAACCAGGAGACAGAAAACTGGTTGCACTACACCAATCACAAGACAAGAGCTTTGCCTTTTGGGCTCAGCCATGAGGAATACTGCAAAAAGGAACGAGGAACAGTTAGTTAAACAGAGACAAAATAGTGTACCCCTTAGAGAAGCGGAGGAACCTGATCAGTTGAAAGACTGTGCATACATGTACAACTATGCACATTGGACAGGGGGGTCAAATCTAGACACAACAAATCAAGAACAAAAACTCACAGAGGTTCTCTCCTGTGGAGGGAAGCTGAGGTTTTCTTGACTCCAGATCTGTGTCTGTATTGGCTTTCAGGCATCATGAATGCTTTTTGAAATCTAGCAATGTCAGTTCAGGAAATTAGAAGACAGCAGGCAGCGCACCCTTTTTTAAGCAGTGGTAAAGATTGTATGCCTTATCCTTTCTATCAGTTAAAATTGGTGGATTCAGGGCACATGCAGTACTTAGTAAGTTTACAGTTGCAGAGCAGATTTCATCTGACGTGGGTTAAATACCTGTTATGCAAGGAACTTGGATGGCAACTTTAAGCAAATGGTACCTTCTAGTATAAATGCAGTGATGAACACACTTTCCTTTTTCACAATAAGAAAACAAGAGAAGGGAGATGTGAACATATTGTTTCGTAATTTCTCCAGGAATAAGAGTGATTTAAAAATCTTTACAGTAAAATTGTTTAAATGAAAGCAGGAGTAATTAAACATAAATATTAAAAATCCAAATTATAAAAAACAACACATACAAAAAGAAGAAAAATAAAAGAAACCATAATCTCCTTGAGATGTTTCCAGAATTCAAGTGGGCACAAGTTACAAAAGCAGGCTTCATGATTCTATGGTGACATAAGAAGTAAAGGTTGGAAAGAGAACAGTCTTAATCTAATCATAAGCAGCTACAGAAATGCTGTGTCCCAGCTGTGATCTCTGGAGAACCATATTAACATAGGGGTGTTGCTAAATGTATGTGTCCCAAATAGTTGTGACCCATGGAGACCAGCTTTAGATAATGAGCAAAAAGAAGGTTAGCAATTGTTGAATACAAGCAGAAAGTAGCAGAGTTCTACATGTATCTATCCCCATACCACCTATAAAACTTGAAGTGCATTGAGCATAACATTTAACTTTGGCTGAACTTGATAAACAACTCGAACAGGGTAAGAAATGCTTTAGTAACCCCTCCTTCTTTCTGTGCTAACCCACTAATAATTCAAGCATATTTAGGCAGCTTCAACTGCATGTCATTTCTAGTATATCCTTAACTATTCCAGTGCTAAATACTACATCTCAGTTCCATAACAGTGTTTATGCACACAAATCCTGCTGGAGTCAGTACTGCACTTCTCTGAGTGTCTAGCTGTCTAGATGCTTGTGTCAGTTTTCAGAAAATAATTTCTTTTTAGAATAGGTTTTTGCACAAAAGAGGAATTGAGTATAATACAGTGGTAAAATCACAAAAAACCACTGTCATTTGTTTTGTGGTTAACAACACATGATTATGTATATTTATATTAAAAGGCTGCTTCATCTTAGACTTCAGCTTTTCACTCACCCATCTACCATTTTGCCTGATCCTTCACATCTGTATATTTTACCATGGGGAAGTTCATTATCTTCTTGTTGAACAAGAAATAATGTAAGGCAATAGCTGTGATTTTTACAATAAATGAGGGAACATGGAAGGTAGCAGAGCCCTATGTAGAACTGTGTCACAAATCTAAGGAGATTTATGCACTGCTGAAGTGCTTTCCTAGGAGAGAGTGCAACAGAGGTTTGCCTCAAATTTGGATTTGTTCATAAATTTCCTGTTCATACTATTCTGACTTGCTAACATATGCCTAAGCTCATTCACAAAAGTATTGTTAGTGTCTAGGATGCAATAAAGGACAGTAAATGAAAAGCATAGGATAGTAGCTCCTAACCCACTTTTTCAAATATTTCTAACTTTTAATTCTTTTGGTTCTTTCTCCTCAGGCAGATAAAATTAAGCGGCTTTAAGATACTTTGCTCTCTTTGTTCTAGAAAGTGGAGAAGGAGATAAGAGCAGATAGAAAGTCATTTCACTTGGTGCCAGGCAGCCTCTGCTCTAGCTGCAAGCAGGCAATCTACAGCTAAAATTCCTTTTAGCCCAAGTTCAGCCCCAAATCTATTTGTCACAGCTGATTAAAGTGAGTGACCTTGAATTTTCCCCCAAAGAAAACTGCAAAGGCAGTCTTATCTGTCTTCCCATTCAGGAAAGTGGCAGTTTTCTTCCCCCTAGACCTGAGTTTTCAATGAGGATGTGAAAAATTACTGTAACTTGTAAACACTTCAAAAAATATCCAACTACTCTATCTTGGCCAGAAGTCCAAGATGCATTTTTAGCAAACTGAAAAAATATAAAATTATTTCTAAAACTGTTTACCTTAGTTGCATCATTCTTTAAAATATTAATGAAGTTTGGTCTCACAAAATAAGAGCCGCTTCTTTCACAGTTGCAGCAGTTCCTGGAATACAGGTGTACATAAATTCAGTGACACAGTGGCATAATGTTTTAGGTTGGTAGTAGATTTTGCTTTATGGTATCACTGAGAAGAAGGGAAAAGATTTTAGAAAAAAAAATAAGGAACCCAATTCAACCCCATGACTTGAACCTGTATGCCAGATCTATCATGCCAGATCAAACTCTCTTGCAGCGTTAGAAATGTTTGTCTAAGTGTTTCTTGCCATTATTTCTCATTGTTGCATACTTCTGCACTTGTGTAAGGAGACCTTAGTGACAGTTGAAACACAAAAAACTGTGAACTGCAATATGTATGTCAAAGTTTTCCAGTGGAGAGAAAAGTGCCAACAAGTGAGGTAATCTTTAGTGATAAGCAAAAACCCCTTAAAATACATCAATTCAAAGATTCAAAAATGATATTATTTTAAGAAAATTACTCTTCTAAGAAAACCATGTTAGATGTTTAAAAAAATGACAAAAATGCTTCTGTTCTCAACAGAAGGTCCTAAGTCATGACTGTTAGAAGAGATTTCTTCAGTATAAACTGCATTTAATGGTTTAAATTACTAAAAGACAAGAAAGAAGTTAAATCCTTGAGAGATGCAAATCATTGTCATTTTGTTTTTTTTCTCAGAATTCCTTACAGAGCACCATCATATTTTTATATTTCTTAATATCTAAGAGTTTAACAGTTTTTACCCATGAAAAATGGGTGAAATGGTCCATTCACATTTAAAAATCTTAAAGTGAAAGAATGCTCTTCATCAATATCAGCATTTTTTTCCCCCCACTGATTTTATGTGTTATTCCTGATGGAGAATTTTTCTTTTTTTCTCAACCCAGTTTTCCATAGCAGAGCAGACACTGCAGATGTAGTATGTTATAGAAAAATTATGACACAAATATCTGACACTTGACTTTCTTTCTCAGAAAAATCCTTTTAAGGAGGTTCAGTTGAATAATTAGCAATAATAAATGCATACAAGTGGTGTTCACAGTTGACCAAAGCCTATTTTTTGCAAGTTTATTCAATACTTCAAGCTTTTATTTTACAAAGAAAATTTAGCCAGCTTTAATTACTAAAACATTCAAGCTTGACTGCAGATTGGGCAACTTGTGAGTCATGGTGATGACAGTAACAGTGAAACAGAAGGCTGAACCAGTGGTCCAAGGACTGGGCAAAGTTGTAGGAAGTGCACATTCTGTTCTTTTTCTGCCTCAAACTTCCTCTGTGGTCTTTGGCAAGTCATTCTAGCACTTTATACAAGTGAGCCCACTTGTAAAATATAATTTAGCCTTTGGAGCTCCCACATGCATTGTGATATAGATGTGACTTTCACAAGTAACTAAAATAAAAAAGGACAACCTGGACTAAGAGGAGTTATTTTTCAGACCATCAGTAAGGACAAAAGCCACATAATTTTTGGACCCCAATCCCATAGTTAGACCGATATGAATAAAACTCTAAGCTTTTATAGAGTTCTCTTGTCATCCTCTTTTGTTATTTATCTTCAAAGTAGCTACCTACGAGCTTGGGACTGCATTTGTGCCTTTCCAGACTGAGAATCAGGATCATCAATGTATTTTTTCTTCTTACAATACAATGTGAATAAGCAGCTAAGACAGGGATTAAATTACATTACCTGAGAAAATAACTCTTGGCATTGCAACAAGGCTATTCGAGAAGGCCCACCAAGAAAACTATTAACAGCAAGACAGAACCAAATAATACAATGCTAGTGATAAAAAGATAGGAGGGTGAGGAGAAATGTAGTGCTGTGGAATGAATGCAGAAATACCAGTGAACAACTAAGAGAAACCCAGACAGGTGTTGTTTATGCTCACTGGTTAAACCCAAACCCTGCAGTGGCCATTCTCCCCAAAAACCACTTTTTTCTGAAATGACATCTATTTTTTGTCTGTGAAATCTGGATGTAAAGATGGAAGAAGTCATGATGTAATAATAGGTTCATTTTACTGAATAAAAGAGCATACACACACAGAGCCCTATATTTTATACAGGCATAATTATTGTGTTTGTATCTTGTTCCAACATACAGGCCATTTGCTGAAATGAAACACTTAGGGAAACTGTTACTGTGAATATTTTCATTGCTTAGTTTTTCTTATATCTTTTTCATTGCTTAGTTTTTCTTATATCTTTCTGTATTCATATCTCCAGCTGGAGCCCACAGATCAGACTGAAGAGATACTTAAACTCTTAAATAATGTCTCTTATTTCCTGTTATCTTATAATTCTTAAGTTTCTTGGCAAAATTATCAGAATGTTAGCAAGAGAAGTTCCTGTTTGTGTATTGTACTTGTGTTTATGGTGAAAATAGCAGCCTTTAAATGCAGTTAAATAGGACAACAAATAGGATTCCCATCTGCCTAAGCATATCAGGTCTTGTACAGCCAATTCTTTCAACACATCGCACAATTTGTGCATTTCACATTCAAATCTCAGTGTTGCTCCTAAAATGCTGGGTCTTACAGGAATTACTGGGTTCATAATGTCCTTTTACTTGATTTAAAGTTCAATTTTCTAGTGTCTCAATAACAAAAGTATTATAGCCAGTGGGATGTCATAATGCCAGACCAGACTTTCCTTCCACCCAAGTATTAGAAATCAAATATTATATTTACCTCCATCTTCCCTTTCTGTTCTTTTTCTGCATCCCTACAGTTCTTCCTAGATATAAACATGGATTTAGGTTATGTTGTAAAGAGTTTACACACAAGTACAAGAAATAGCTCAAGAAGTAGAAATACTTCCCTATTAAAAATATATGACCCTGATATTGCAAAAATTATAAAACTACCTTAAAGAATTTCCATCAAATGCATTTTTGAGAGCTGACATTTAAAAAATACCCAAAACACCAAAACCAAAAACAAACAAAAAAATAACCACATGAAACAAACCACACTCACAAAATTCACTGGCCATTCTAATTTTTTAGGTTTTACATGAGAGAGGTTATGTAGGACCTCAAAATTAATAGTGAAAGAAAATTTTTCTTTCATCTTCAAAAAGGGTAACTCATGGACTCCAAAATGTTTTGCTTTATTATTGAAAGATTTATTTATTTCACAGTGCATATAATAACTGTGAAGCCAAACAGCTGGAAGCTGGACCAAGTGTATATATTACACACTCTATTCTATTACTACCACCTCTGTTAAGAATGTGCACTCTTTAACTAAATTCTTCTTGTCAAAGTGATATTTCTTAAATCTTTGACACAATGTGATTAACATTCTGCCACCAAAAGAAAAAAAATGCTGAGGGTTTGGCAGATAATATTTTTTATAGTATTGATCCAAGTTATCTACCTTATAGTTGATCTTTGTTACTATTTTATCTAGTGTTAGAAAAGCTTCATAGTCATTTGCACTAATAAAACAGTATATGCTTAAAATAGCCCTGCAGTGTACCCCAGGAAACAAATTGTATATAATATTTATTTCCCTTTAATTTTCTAACTACATTATTGTAGGCAGTATGAGGATGAGCATACATATTTTTTCAACTAGTTATATAGTAAGCAGCTACTGCTTCTTTTTGGTGGAGGCAACAGTACCAAAATCATATATATATGTTCCTATATAATACATATTTATGTTTTATATCTGCCTCTAATATAAATATAAAATTATGAAATGAGGATTTCTTATTCCTCTCATCCTACTGACTCATCTTCCTCAATGCTCTTAAAAATGTAGCAATAAAAAGGAAGAGGACTAGAGATCCTTGATCCTTTTATTTCATCCCAGCTTACATTGTTTGCAGGTTTTATACGTGTGCTTCAACGCATGCTACTAAATTTTACAGCCTTGTCAGCCAGTGTCAGCCTTTTTTCTCTAAAAAGAGTGATTCCTGACCTACTGACCTAAATCTCCAGCCACATCATGTTTGCCTGAAAACTGCTAGTCTGGTATGAACACAGCTCATTAGAAGACTACAGTATTCATGCTTTCTTCCTTACTTCATCAGTAACAGAATAAAACAGCACAGTTCATTAAATAAATGTGAAGAAAAAGATGAACTTATTGTATTATGATGTAAGGCTTACACTATTTTATAAGTCAGGTCAGTTACAAGCTAAATTTTGAATACAGTAAATACAGTAAATTGCAGCTGTTTTCATCCTGTCTGGCTACAACTGTCTGCCGAGGAACCCAAATAATGACCGTGGTGAGAAATTTGAGCTAGAGACTGCATGTAACTTCAAATTCTGGATACCAAGATCAAAGTAGAAGTCCACTTTAGACAACTGTCCTTATAGGAGTAGTTTATATTACAATCTGGTGTGGGATTTATTTTTAAAAAATAGGAAAAAAAAGTTTACTATTTTCAGTACCTAAGGATGCTGTAAATACTACTTACAGCAACAAATAATGGTTTATTTCTCTTTTGAATTTTAGTCTTACTGTGTTTGCAATTCCTCATCTTCGGACAGGGGATTTTGTCTCTGCTTAAGGATTTCTGCATAAAAATAGGAACTGAACAGTATTCATATATTGAGTCATATGAACAAGATTAAATTTGTTTTTAAGTTCCCACATTCTCAGTGCAGTTCAGTTACAGAATTTTCCTATTTATTTTCACCTCACTACATGATCAAGGGTCTTGTAGGGAAGATCTGTGAATCAGATTGATATGGTAATATTAAAAAATGCTTAATTCAACATTGACAACTTCACCACATGAGGTCAAGAAGTGCTGACATAATATCCCCACAGGGTTTTTGGAAATAATAATGGTGAAGACAAGAGAATGGAAACAGTATGTAAGACAGATAAGCTGAACAAAAAGAACAAGAGACTATTTTGTAGAAATAATTTCCAGGGTTCAAACAATTACTGCACATCTAACTAAAATCCAATTGTTCTCATCCGTGATCTTCAGAGCATTTCTGCTTTTCACCAAAAGTTACACAGAATATTTTTGTTTTCTGTTTTATAATATTTTAAATCAAAAACATATGAATGAGGTTTATGCAATAACATATGGAAGTCATTAATGTTGCTTTCGTTCTCAACTAAGTACTCAGTTCTGTACTCCTTAAGTAAGAAAAACTCTTACTGAACTCACTGTGAGTTTTTCTTGCATAAAAGGGAAAAAAAATTGAGTAATAAATGTAATGATCTGTAGGCTACTAAAATTGCTCAGTGACCCCTATGTCAGTCCCTTTTAATAATGTATACTTTTTTGCAGGATATAAATTCTCACTATACAGTGAGTGATTGTTTTCTGTTCAACTGGGGACCAATTTGGTTTCCACAAAATCAAATGCAAAACTCCAACCAACCTCTACAGGAAGAAGGATTAAGACTTTTACATAGTTTCTTTATAAGAAATCTTCTGTCCCAACAGGCTGCCACCCTCTCAGTTAACTACAGATGTGTATGGGCTGCTGTATCTGTGTCAGTCACACATTTCTTGACAAAGAGAGTGCAGAAAACCTTATCTGAATATTGCAAGCTGAAAGTTGCAAAAATCAGACACACTCAAACCTCTATATATTGTCTAGAGAAAGACCCCTATTAGCCATTTCAAGAGATGATTAAACAACAATAAAAAAATCAGATGCTTTGTTTTTTAATAAATGCCTTGAAGCACTGTTCTTGATCTCAACTCAAGCTCATGAGAGTCAATAGCAAAAGAAACCTCTCACAGTAGTAAATGGGGTAGATTCAGAAATACTTTTGTCTTTTTAAAGTAAAATATATAGATAACAAATTTCATTAGTATTCCAAAATAAAGATAGAAATGTTATTCTGTGAAGTCTTAGAATTCAGTTCTGCTCATACTCCCTGTTATTCTGTTATTTTTATACTTATGTATTATTTTTCCATAAATTGTTCACATTGGTCATTTCTTCAAGCCATAACATCTTTGTCACTGGACAAGATGAAAACTGAACACTGAAAATAATTTTCAGTAAAAATATATTAAATAGAAACATAAAATAGCCTGACCTTTATGTAATCCCTGATCTGTTGAATAAGTGCGTGTATGTGTGATATAACATATATTTCTGAAANCTGATTTGATTCTTAGTAGAATAAGTGCAAAATGTCAGAATTTCATGGACAATAAAATTTTCTGTATTCACTGGTACAGATGCACTCCACAAATTACAGGAATTCCAATGTGCATTTCCTTTTAAATTTCCTGTTACTGTATTTCTCATAGTTGCTTCTCTCACATGTCATTCAGTGCAGTGTTCTTCAATTTGTACTTGTTTTATGAGAATCTGATTTCATCTAGACAATATTTTNTAAAATAGCCTGACCTTTATGTAATCCCTGATCTGTTGAATAAGTGCGTGTATGTGTGATATAACATATATTTCTGAAAATATATATTCAAAGGACAAATTAATACAGACTTACATAGTCTCCACAGTACATTAGAGTAAAATCTGTTCTTAGAAATTGGAAAGGAGAATTCAGATAGCACTGCAGTACAATGATTACTTGTTCCAATGTTTTTCTTGGAACTGGCTGATTATTCAAATCTCTGGACATTCATTATCAGCTTTCTTGTTCCTCAGAAATTCATTGCAAGATTTGATATAAAGCAAGAGAGGGAAAAGAANGTATTTCTCATAGTTGCTTCTCTCACATGTCATTCAGTGCAGTGTTCTTCAATTTGTACTTGTTTTATGAGAATCTGATTTCATCTAGACAATATTTTTTAGGGTTCTGAGAATGAGAATGAATTGTCTTCTCTTCTTTGCCCCCTCAAATAACTCTCAACTGTTGAAAGGCAAGGCTATGAAAGTCTCCAAATATTTTATTATTTTGGAATCAGATTTTAACATAATTCTATGCTGTTGTGATTACATATTTACTTAGATGTGGATTACACAGAAATCACTGGATGGGAAAAGGCCAACTCAAACAATTTTCCAGCAACCTTTCCAAGTTAAATCAAAGGAAATGTTCAGGCAACGAAGAGTTCTTTACTTTAGCAACCTATGCTTAACTACCTTAGGGACGACTGATTTAGATTCCTATTTCCTGGTAGGTTTCTCATAGATGTTGGAAAGATGTTTCTGGAAGGTCAGGAGGATAATCATTAATTTCTATGTGTCTTTTTCACATGGAATGTCTGTGACTCCTATCCTCTTTCTACTTTAATGAAAGGTTTGGTTGCATTTGTTTTAGGAATATGACGAATTAGAAATTTAGTTACCGATTAACTTATTGTCAGTAACATCTAAGCATCTTATCTGCAACTAAAAGTGACAGAAATAAATCTGCCTTTTCTGACACTGACATTACAAAGCTCATGGCGATAACATTTCCTTTACTTTCATTTTACTAGATGGTGAAAAACAGAAGAGGGTATCCTGTCTCAGTGGAGAGAACAAGCAAACAGCTGATTCAAGTGGTGCCAGAATTTTACCCATGAGGTTCAATCAGAGTGACAAGGATTGCCCCATGTACACACTCCTTGCAACATTTAAAGAAAATGCTATTCCCAAAGTTTACTTTGCCTTACTGAAGATTTTCTGACACACTGGAACATTAAGCTATGTTGAAAGTAAATAGAAGGTATACAAATTATGATTTCTATGCCACTATTTTGTTTACCTCACATCTAAAACTGCTTCATGAAAAGTAGACAAGAATAAACATTGAAAGAGAAGATCTGGAGGCATCAGAGTGGATGTCCTGTTGTAGCTTCAGAAAAGAAGTGCTGCTTACTAAAACAGGATGAGGTTTATCACATCATTCTTTCTCTTGTACCTTTAAAACTGCTGCAGATGAACTTTATTACCTCATTCTGGAAACAAAATTAAGTCTCATGGTTGTTCAGATGTAGTTGGAGAATCCCTATGTGATGCAACTAACAGTCAAAACACCTCAGAGGGATGTGGCCCTCTGCTTCAGTGCATACCTTTGTATTTATTTACATATATGTGTATAAAAATACATGACACACACACATACCTGTGTATATGTACATATTTGCACACACACAGGCTCCCTGAAGTCCTTAGAACCTAAATTTGTCTTTTTAATAATTTGGTACTCTTTCCCACATTTCCAAAGGAAATTTCCAAAGGACAAAGTATATAATTGTGTTTTGTTGTCCTAGAGACTAGAGTGTTGAGATCAGGTTTTCTGTTGCCCACTTAAGAAGAGGATTAAAACAATTTAGTTAGTACCCCGAAAGTGTATAACTATCATTGCATCCCATGCTTTATGTCTCTTACTTCAACTTTTTCAATTAGCTTATGTCTAATGTCATTCATCAGATTTCTTTTTCCTAGAAAAAGAAAGAGAACTACAGTCACAGTGACAGTAGCTTGTACTACAAACATGGGAAAAATCCTATTTCTCACAATTAAAGAAGAATTTTTAATGAGCTTTATAGATGAAAAATTATAACAGCTAAAGATAGCTTGTCATATATTTTAGCAAGGACACAAGGTGAAATGCAATTAGATACAGTCATAATATTTTATGACACATTCTGTTGAATTACCATGGACAAGTGTCATAGGAATACACATATATATGTATTATATACATAGAAATACAGATAATTTTTCATGGCTATTGGGATGCATTACACAGTCATGAAAGGATGGATTCATCAATAAACAAATGTTTCCAGTTGTCATAAGGTGAGCTGAGTTTGTTTGTCCAGCTCAGCTAGAGATGTGTCATTGTGGCAGCTTATCCCAAGAAAAGTCAGTTCTGTGTGATGCACAGAAGTAAAGAACTGACAGAATCTTTCTGTGATTTTCATTAAATGCAGAAATATGCTTAAAACCATACTTTTGCATCCTAAACATAAGTATCCATGCTGCAGCAAAGAACCTACATAGATTATGGCAGACAGTTTATGAGACATGTGTTTTAAATTGCTTTCAATTCTTACTGTAAATGACTGGAATTATTCTGTATGAATTAAATATAATGTAATACAGATGTTGGATGTGTTAAAATTACTAGTTTAGGGACAGCAGTTTCTGAACACATTCTGTCAATGAACCTAATTCACACTCAGGAGTTTCTACTGCTTGTCAAAAGTAATGGCATCAAATGTAACATAGCTATTCAGCAACAGATAATTTAATGTGTAACACATCAGTCAGATTTTACATCAGTCCTTTTTGAAAAGTTTAGGCTTAAAATTGGAATACAGTTTAGGCTTAACGTTCTTCTTTTTCAATAACAATGATATGAAATATGTTGTCCGTCAGAATTTTTTGTTTTTTGAATTAATCAGTTCAACATTTTCTTAGTTAACCCTTTCCCTATAAGCAATACAAGCTACTATGCTTCTTTCTGAGACTCAGACCCATTGAAGATATCCTCTTCTGCATTGCAGTGCACCCTTCCTTTCTATCAAGCCTTATCTGGGAAGCATTATCTGCCAGATACCTACAGAACTGAGCAATAATCCTCCATCAAATCTCTATAAAGGAAGAAAGGCAGTCAAACAAGATGAAAAAAAGGGCTTACACTCTTTTATTTAAATAGGAAGTCAATTAGTCAATTAGTCAATTAGTCAAGTATGCTCCTTTAATGAAATGAAAGCTCCCGACACTATTTCTGGGATTAGCATCCTGAAAGTTTAATTTTTCAACTTTGCTTAGCATAAGAAAAAACCCCATGGTACTATTAAAAAAACTGCACATTTTTACACCAGTTCTAGGTTTGGACAAGCCAGCAAGAATGCACATTTTACAAAGTCTTGCATAGTAACCATATTTAGTAAAAATTCTCTAAGCTTAAAGAAGTCAACTTCTTCATATTATGTCTAATATTTAAAGTGTCAAAGACAAAGTTTATTAAATTCCCTCCATTAAACCAAGCTCCAAGAAAGGCAAGTAGTCCAATTATGAACTCAATTTCCACTCGCCTTAGCCCTGTGTCACATCAACCTATTGTTAATTTGGAGTTTGCTTTATCACAGGAGTATTCATTCACAGTTTTCTGCCCTACTGAGCGATCCTATTAAAGATAATCCCATTTATTTAATCTCCTTTCTGAACAACTATTTCATCCATAGCTCCCTCTGCCATCATCCTGGAAGTCTTACCCTGCCTAGCAGGGCTTGCAGTGTAGGTCAGAGCTTTCCAGGTGTGCTTGGAAAAATGAGATCTTTTGCTCCGTTCTTTCCTGAGGGAGCCCATTGGTAGGAAATAACAATTTTCCTGGGCATAGAAGAAAAGAGTATTTTATTTTCATAGACCTGGTTACCTTTGCCCTTATTTTGACATTGTCATGAGAAACAACTAAACCATGAAGCATTTTAAATGAGTCCAATAATTGAAAAGTACAGGATCAATGCTGCACTTGCCAATTCAAAAATTATATAGTAAGAGGAAAAGATCATCTGCTGTCAAGGACATATCTTGTTAAAGACTCAGATCCATTTAAATTTGTGGGTGTATGTTCAACAGTGTAAAGGTACATCCCAGCATTGATAAATACCGGCAAAAGAAACCATTAGAATTCCTATAAATTTTTCTCTAAAGTCCTACACCCTTGTACTGTAGCAAAGTAAACCTCTGAAATAATTGATGTCTGCTGGCAAGTGCAGCGGGATGCCTTCCCACCACGCAGCAGGAAGTCTGTGCTCCTGATGGTGGGAGCCTTTGGTGGGTTATTACAGTACCCTGATCTCCTTTTCTGAGAGCTGTCATCTATGAGCTGTGAAACTGATACTTTTGTTATTCATTGTGTTGCCCCCAAAGCTGTGAAAAATTAATGAGCCATACAACAAAATTCACACGTTCTCCATCTAAGACTCTGATCCTTGCAAATAAATCTTTGCTGCATAGTTGGCTTTGTGCCTCCCTGAGCTCTCATGGTATCAGTTGGATTCTGCATGGGTCCAACACAGCAAATTCATGAACAGGCCTGAGCCTGATGCAGACTCTCTCTAACATAACTCTCTCTGTGGCACCACAAGGAGTCCACTTTCTCAGAAAGATGTCTTGCAAGGGTAACTCTCGGGCCAAAGCCTTTTTTTTTTTTTTCAATTAATAACGCTCCTTAGGCTGAAACAAATATTTGTGAAAGACTTCTTTGATTATCTTCCAAAATAAAGGCTTTTAGGTTTTAGTTTAAAAAACTTTAGTTTGCATTGATATTTTTATGGCACAAAGTAATGAATGGAGATCATTCCTATATATATATAGTATATAGTTCCTATATAAAGGAACTTTAGAATCAAGAGACTCTAGAGCTAATCTAACTGTAGAATTCTTCTAGCCTAGAAGACTATCTAGTGTCTAAATTATGTAAAAATACCTACAGATAAAGAAAAAATAATCAAATACCCAAAATAAAATGGAAATATGATTGTCAGATAGACTACAGTTTCAGAGATAATATTATCCATTTATCTGAATTCTCCTATAATTAACAGGCAGTTATTTTTGTATCTATTGTGAAGGCATTGCAAGTCTCAGTTTCAGGACATAAATTCAGACATTCTGATAGGAGGTAGAAACATCACAGAGACTATGTACTGATGAAGAATGAAGAGCAATAATCTTTCTCATATCTATCCAATGGATCGAGCTTTCAAACTCTCCAAAGAAATTCAATAAAGCATGGTAAATACCTAAATACTTTTAGTGTCGTAATTCAATATACCAGGCCAAAGAGCTTTCAGCAAAAACAAGGAAAGAAGCAGCAAAGGTGTTACAGAGATTTAACACATATTTCATAATGAGCAAAGAGTACTAGAAATATATATGACCAAAAATATACAGGAATAATTCCTTTGAAATTGTTGAAGTTTGCCCTTTTTGCACTGAGATTTACTTTAATCCTAAATTCACAGGTACTTTGACACTAGAGCATTAGTATGGTCACTCTGAAATGATAAAATAGCTTGATTTTTTTTGCTTTGGTATGGGATGCCATTATTAGAACAGAATAGCTCTACATATCCATATTTAATTACAGCAAAACAGATTAAATAATCCATTTATGACAAATCAGAAAGTTAAACACTGTTGCATTTATCATTAAAGTGCCTTTAGCTGTCACATGGAAATAATAGGGTAGTGCAATACAAATTAAGCATTTCTGACATCTTAATTAACAAATAATTTGTTAACACAGAACCTGACATTACAATATTTTCACCAGTCTGATACCACTAATTCATTATTTTAAAGGAAAATAATTTGTTGTGCATTTCAGTTAATATTCTAGGCTAGTTATATAGTAATGATTTTGTTACTGAAAGCTGAATCTTTTAAATCTCTGCCAAAATTTACAGGTAAGGCAGAAAAAGAACCATGTTACATGTATTGGAGGCTAAATTTTTTTCTCAACACAGGGCTTTTTCACAGAAATCCTTTCAACAGCTTTAGAGTTATATTTACTATATTTACTATCTCTAGAGTTATAGTTACTATAAAGAAAATACCAGAAATTATTTAGTTGGATCCTTTCTTCCAATTTTCCTAATATTTAATATTTTCCTAATATTTAGCTTTCCCTATGAAAACAACTTCATCTCTTACCAGATCCAGAAGTTGCAACAACAGCTCCTGTATAGGCCAATTTTGAAGTTTTAAAATTAATCACATAAGAAGCTGATCATTCCCTGTAACCTAATTGTGTTTTGCCAAGATTTTCTGGTGGGACCACTCTGATTAATCATCTACTTCTGTTCTCCAGTTCTGCCAGACCTTCTTCCTGGCTAGAAGCAAAATTTATAGCAACAGAGAAAAATTAAAATAATTCAGAATGCTAGTTTCTGGGTTTTGTCAACATGTCAAATTTGACCAGCTGTGCTTTCTGCACACATCTGGGGGGAAGACACAGAGCCACAGGAACTTGCAAGGTGTTGATCTCATCTGAAAAGCAGAAGACTGAAGGATGCTGTGTCTCTGCAGGGAGTTTAAGATCAAAAGTGCATCACCTCTGTATTGATATGAAGATCCCATTTCTGTTCTGGGTCAGGTAAAATAAACCAAATTACTCCTTGTATATGCTGTGTTATTTTAATCAAGAGTGTTGTCCCAAGCTCATATCTCAAAAGACTGTATACTTAAGCCTTCAGCTTGTCAACACTTGTAATCAAATGGGCCCGTTAATTCAGCACAGTGGTCACTTCGATGGGGCCAAAGGGTCATGTCGCAGTTGTCTTTCCCTCATTTAGACTGTTATATTTCAGTAAAAGGAACTCCTCATGCAGTGCAGAGCAAGCAGTGTGTAGCTTCCAGGCCTGCATTGGAAACTAAATGTTTTTATCTCAGCACTTTCAAGACTGATACCACTGAAGTGCCTTCTAGGTAATTCAAAGACAAGGACTGATAATCTTATTACCTTTGGAAAACCTTGTTTCTGCAAGCAAGAAAGGAACTTTATAAGGTCAATCGTTCTCAGAGTTTTAGCATTTTTTACTATATTTATCCCTAAACTGATTTTTAAAAATGGATGTTGACATTAAGTCTGTCTTTTACACTCTGAAGTCTTAATGATACTATCCCCATTTCATCTGTTATGTCTTTTTCTTAATATTTGTGCATCTTGTTTTTAATATAAGCTGAATAGAATGTGTCTGTCTATAACACCCTATATTTGAGAGCTAATAGAAAAAGCAAGATATCATGCTGTATTGATATATTTCAAATAATCTAATTAAAGGAGTAATATTCACCTGACCTTCCTGACAGAACTGATACATAAACAATACTCAGTGTTCCCCAGTTTTTGAAACTGTCATGATATTCAACTCCTTTAAGTTCAATAAAAGCTAACAAGTCCAGAGCTAGTTAAAATCAGGGAGAGGTACCCAGCACTTGAAATAACATGAACATTTTCCAGGTAATTTTTTTTTTAAGGCAACTTTCACTCTTTAATCCAGAACTACATGAGGAATTTCCACTGATGCAGATAAAATTCCATGCCAAAGACAAAGGGAAGAAGTCATCATGGCTATCTACTCCAAGTAATTAATTGCTTCTTTTATTATTCTCCCAGATTTAAGAAAATTTAAGTATACAATATTATGGATAAAGGAGAGGTGGTTTCAATACAGTTGTGTTTGGGTTTGCCTCTGAACTTTCTCATGTCTAGAAAGAGTTTTCGTTACTTTTAATACTGCTTATTCAATGATATCAATAGTTTTACAGGTGCCAGTATTATATTCTGAAAAGTACTTAAAAATTGTCTCCTGCATTTTGAAAGATGAGAAAGAGATTTACTTGGAATAATGCAACAAATAATTTCAAGAATCAGGGACAAATGTGAACAATCCCAATTGTTAATCATGCACTCTACCCAGGCAAAGATACTTTTAAGAGAAATAAAATTACTACTTATAACAAGTCCAACAGTTATGCTTTTATGATGAAATAAATTAGCTTACTAAATTAACCAAAAGTCTTTCAGTCTTCAGGCTGAAATGGTCTTGTTTGTTGTCTACATACAGTAGGTGAAGAGCGAATGTGTCACTTTCCAGACTAGAAAAGCAAATACCATTAGTATTTTTGAAATCTATCCAAGCTCAAAGTGGTTATAGAGTAGTTGTTATACTATAATAGCTGGCCTGCTGCTGAACTGAACAGGATAGCTGGTCTAGACATTTAGGCACAGATGACAGAACCCTAAATTATGCTCTGCTTGTATGTATGTTGTATATTTCATACACTTAAACTCCTGAAGGAGACTTCAGTGACCAAAAATGCTAGGACAATTATGTTTTTTTTCCCAAGGAAACCAGTTTTATTGCATTTTCTTTTTAAATTTAGTTCTAAAATTACTTTTTTCGTGTTATTTTTGAAGGATTAAGGTTTAAATGCCACAGCAATAAACTTTAGAAGGCAAGTTGTTTTCCCTTTCTAATAGTATCCTGTGATCTCAACTAAGTCCACTTCTTCCTTCTCACAGCACAAAATGTGATCTTCAGCTGAAGATTTTCACTGGAGTCAGGGAGCCCTAACTACAAATCTGACCCCTCCAGCAGAGACAGAGGAGAAAAAGCAACTTGGAATGCCTTTCCTCACAGGGAATTTCACTTGTACATTATAGGGGATCATAACACTCTTGTGGTTACTTTGATGATACCAAATATTTTATCAGATATTCAATATAAACAATAGCTGAGTAACAACTTCAGAGTAGTTGTTGTTCAGGGCATTTATTCATGACTGCATATCCAAAATGATCTAATGAAAATAGGTCTAGAGACAAAACAGCCTATTTAGAAATATCCTATAGCTTGATTACCAGAACACCATTCCTGAGGACATGTGATAAACCTTATTTTCTACATAAAAGGAGGAATAGGTGTTGCCCTCCATGTAATCCATTAACCACAGATGGAGTACTTGGCAGTAAATAGATAAAACAGTGGAGCTGCTGGCAGCAGCAGTAGCACCAATTCAGGGATTTTAAATATGATCATAACATGTTTTCTTCCAGCTAGAATCACGACCTAAAGTTAACTCAGCTTCATTATTTAAACTCAGCTTTTCACATCTGCCAAAAGTCCAATTTCCAACTAAATCTGGAAAGAAAAAAGAGGACGGAAAAGGAGACAGGTAGAGGTGGTATCTAGTACAGCTTTTGTTTGCCAGGTGAAGAATGAGGTCATTCTCATTCACTTTCTTTTTGCCAAGGAAATATTTCCCACAACAGGCTTAATAATTGCAAAGGAAATAGGTTTCCTGGGGATGTTATGGAGTCTTCCTCCTTGGAGATACTAAAAACTGTCAGGATACCACAGGAACTGACTGTGGCCTCACTGAATTAGGGAGTAGTCTTGATGAGTAGTTGAGGGATCCCTGCTATATTGGGTGAATTGGGAGGCTTGGATCAGACGACCTCCAGAGACACAGCCCTGAGTTTAACGTCCATGAGGCCAAAGGGAAGAGTGAGTAAACATGAAGCAAGTAAATGAATGTCAAACCTTCAAATAAAATAAGATGAGAACAAGCCAATTTGCAAACTCCATCAAAAACCAAATCATGCCAAGGCAATCTCTTTTCTTCCTCAAACAGCCTAATCACCTCCTGAGCAAAGGAAAGCACTAATCACATGTATTGTATTGTTCTGGCTATATCAACATCTATCTATCTATCTATCTATCTATCTATCTATGTATCTATCTATCTATCTATCTATCTATCTAATCTATCTCTCTATCTATCTATCTATCTATCTATCTATCTATCCTGTGATATTAGGACTGTGATATATGTTTATTAGATATAAACAAAAATGAAAGAGAGAATAAGCATACTAAAGGAAAATAAAGTTATAAATTTCAAGTCAAGGTCTGAAAGGTACTACTTAGTTATATGAGTTTATCACTCTTGTAAACACATAATTTCTTACAGATAGAAGAGTTTCATATGTGTTTAGATAGAGATACATTTATTTGTACATATTTGTGTGTATATAGATACCCATATGTGTATATGTGCACATATGTATATGTGTGTAAATACATATTTATATGCGGGGTTTATTTGTCTTTGTGTACTTAATCATCAGCCAAGGCAGGTGAAAAATAATGCCTTGGACAAGATCTCCCAGGGAGGAACAGAAATTATTCCATTCCATGGGATCTTCTGAACAGGAGTCAAATCAAGACTTTATGAAGTTTTGACGATATGCAAGGTCCCTTAATTGACTTATTAGCAATGTCTCATTGGAAGGGGGAAGAGCTATGAAAGATCTGGTAGGCATGTGACCTTTCTGCTGAAAAGATCATTACTATCAAATAAGATTAAGAGTGGTTTCCTGTTCTAGTCTGACTTGAAGCTTAACTACACTGGGGAAGATCATATGCTGCAGGAATTGATTTACTGTTGGAAAAAAAACATACTGGAAACAGTAATGTAGAAAAAAACTGAATCCCTCATCCCTCCATCCAAAACAAAAGAATAGAAAGGAACACTTGTGAACATGCCTGCAGCATGTTCATACCCATAAGCTAACTAAATAAAAATCATTTTTAGAAAAATATACTGAAATAATTTGTCATCTATATGCACTGATAATTAAAATCATTTTTCCGAGTTTTCATTCTAAGGAAAATCTTGGCCAGTAATCCTCCCATACCACTGTTTTGCAACCAGTACATAGACATTCCCTAGACTTAAGCTCTGACAGGGAAAAAACCCAAACATCAAAACCAAATGAAAAAACTCAGGGAGCCAGCTAAAGTATTGCTAAGCCAAAACAAAGTATGTATTCCTTAATTCTTGTTTCTAGTTTGTAGAATTTTTTTATCAATATTATCCACTGCATTGGAATTATCAGTTACATTCTCCAACAGAGAAAAATGTGTGCATTTTCAAGTGTCAACAATAAGCAGCAGCAGCAGATGTATGGAAAAACAGGGCAAGCTTATTAACTGATTAGTACTGATTTGCACTTCATGATACAGTCACTGCAAGTAACCTAACCAAGAAAGTGGAGAGGTTAATGACAGAGTAAAATTACTGCAAAAGGTTTGGCCAATTTACACATGTAAATCATATTTAGATGGTGATACCAGCTAAAGGAAGTGAAGTAACAGGTCATGATAGCACAGAGCTTGAGGGACAGTGTGGGTGGTTACTGGAGAGGAGATTGATCCTTTTCCAGAGTTCTCAGTTTTATACTCTGAAAAGTAAATAAGCAACTTGTGAGATTCATTTTAAAAGTGTTCTAACTGCTTCAGTCTTATTTCTTCTTACTGCTTCAGTTATGAAATCTATGAAATAATGCTTTATGGCTGGTTCATCCACAAATCAATCCTATAAAAACCAGATGACAAGCACAGACTGCACCACCTGCAGCATCTGATAAGCTTTCTTAGGCTGTCTGTAAACATGACATCCCTTCCTTAAACAAGTCCAGGTGCTACATCACAGAAAAAAGGCACTTGATTATTCACAGCTTGTTTTTCTTAGGATAATCAGTGCCTGGTGAGAAGTCAGATCAGTTGGACGAACACTGCAATTTTTTCATGTTACTGTATGTCCTTGGATTCCTTTCCTATGGACCGGTACAATTAACAGGTCATGTTATCTTCCTCAACCCTTAGCATCTCAATATCCCAGGAGGGTAATCATCTCTTACATACATGAAAATAGGTTGAAAAGAAAAAAAAAAGAAAGAGTATTTTTCCATATTCAAAATGACAAGTGAGTCCCAACTTTGGCCTTAGGAAGACAGCTACCATATGGACTAAACGGTTTGGCAATACCTGGTTTGTTTACTGCATAGGAATTCATTCAGCCTTTCAGGAAGAAGAAGCTATGGCAGGAATGTAAAAGAAAACCTCAAACCATTATGCTTGAGAGGGAATGTCAGTATGGCCTTGCTAACTTTGCTTAGTCACTGTAGAACATACTGCTGAGAGGAATGCTCACAGTGGGGGCTGCTGGTAGGTAAAAATGTAGGGAGGGATTAAGTATTTTCACAGAAGTATAGAAATATAATGCATTAGCCAAACACTTAAGACAGCTGTTGCAAATGTGTGTCCTCTGGGAAGAAGTTTTCTCCATACTAAAGTACAAGATTGTTACACAAGATAAAAACAAGAGTGCTCAGAATTGCTTACCAGCTGGAGATGCAAGGTATTTATGAATACATATGAGGCACAACTGAAACAGATAAAAAACCATCATGTTGAAGTACTGAAGATTTCTAGTAATTTGTAAGATTCTTTCTGCAAAGTGAATGTGGAAGTTATTTATTAATTGTGTAATACATTACTTGTTAAAGAGGTAATATCAATGAGTTAAAGACATCTATAAATTATGGAGGAATTCTAGCTGAAATAAATGGAAATGAAAGACCATGTGCCAAAGCCTACTTCTCATTCCAGAAATATACAACCTGAAAACCAGAAAGCATCAAATGATTAAATTTCAAGTAATTACATTTCAAATAATAAACATGTAAAAGCTCACTTGAGAACTATCTTAAGAAACTTAACAATACAGTCTATAAAAACAATGTTGTCTTAGGTTAAAAATGTAAGATGTGCCCAAAGTACGTATTCTATCAATCACCATCTGAGGTGTTGGAACCAGGTGGGGCAGTGTTTCCCTTATCTTCTGCTAATGGCCCATCAATGCCTTGCCCTATGACTCATGGATAACTCCCTCTGGGAGCTGTCTCTGTTTAATGGGCCATCAAGGACCCATTGCATGACTCATAGAATGATATCAGCCCATTGTGAAATGCTCCACCCAGGGGGAGGAGCCAAGCATTCCCACCTGCATATAATCCTGGGTTTGGGACAGCAGAGTCAGCTTTTTCCCCCACTGGATTCACGGAGGACCGGAGCTACCAGACCTTTCTACAAGACCACTGCTTCGACAAGACCATTTCATCTGGACTGCTACTAGCACCCTAACTAACAGGGTGTCAGGTTGTATTCTGACTCTGTCAGTGGTATTTTTTATACTATTGAATTTATTTTATTTTACTTTATTTTACTGCTTTTCTTTTGCTCTTATTAAATTGTATTTCTGACTTGGAGTCTCTCACTGGTTTTGCTTTCAAACCAGTACAAATGTGTTTATTTTTGCATTTGTGTGGAAAAGCCAATGAAATGCATCAGACATGGTGTGTTGATGCAACCCTGTAACTTCTAGGCAACTGAATTGCATCCACTTGTTGAGGAAAAATCAGCAAAGTTTTTCTTGTCCACTTGCCACTGAATTCTTAACAAATTAGCAGAGGTAACACATGGTAATTTATTAATTACTTAGCTCAGCAACAGCCTACATTTTCAGGTTTAAGGACAGCCCATGAACTTGTATGTGAAAGCAAATATTAAACTGAATTTTACCCTAATAGTTTTTGGTTTTTTCTTTTCAAACAACTGCATTTTTCTATTCTTTCTACTGTTAATGGATACAAGACAGTAAAAGAAGTTTTCCTAGCACCACTCATAAACAAATTCATGCAAGAAAAAGAAAACATTGCTGGTAACATGGATCTAGGCAGTTTCTTTAATCAAAAACCAATTGATTACAAAGCATTTACTGCAGAGAAATAAGAAAGAACACAACCTGAAGAAATAAAACGTTTTACATACATTACCAGCTCTAAATGGTATAAAGGAAGTTGCATTCCCAAAAACGTGGTTAACCCTGCCAAGAGGAACAGATCTTAGCAGCTGTATCAGGTTTATACATTGCAACTATCTCTGCACAGAGAAGACACAAGATCTCTGTTCACCTTCTTAAAAGGTGTAGTATGTCAAGCTACACATTCCTGGATGGGAATTGTAATTTGCTGCTGTACCAACAAAACTTTCTGACAGGTACAATACCAAATGTATATTATATGTGCATTCTGTTCTGGAATATTTAAAGTATCCCTCTAAAATCATATGATGAATTTATTTTAATGACAGAATAACTGCAGATATTTTATAACAAAGTATCCTGTATGCAATGTCTGTGCAGGGCAGATGTATTGATGTTGAAGCAGAGCCTATTTGTATAAATAAGTGAATATCTGTACAGATAGAACTTAGTAACAGATAAAAGTCACTAGGTACATCACTACAGGTTAAATAACCTCAGCAAACCCTGGAGGGCCGATCCTGTCCTGGGGAGCATCAAGCCCAGCATCACCAGCCAGGCAAGGGAGGAGATGGTCCCGCTCTGCTCTGCACTGGGGCAGTCTCACCTTGAGTGCTGGGGGTGGCTTTGGTGCCACAATATTAAAAAAAAAATATTAAGTTATCAGGCAGCACCCAAAAGACAGCCAAGAAAAAGGTGAAGGACCCTGAGGGGAAGCCATAAGAGGAGCGGCTGATGTCCCATCATTTATTCAGCCTGGAGAAGAGGAGACTGAGGGGAGACCTCATTGCAGTTACAACTTCCTTGTGAGGGGAAGAGGAGGGGCAGGCACTGATCTCTTCTTTGTGGAAACCAGTGACAGGACCTGAGGGAATGGCCTGAAGTTGTGTTGGGGAAGGTTTAGGTTAATATTAGAAAATGTTTTTTTTACCCAGAAAAACCACTGGGCACTGCAATAAGCTCCCCGGGGGAGTGATCACGGCCCCAAGCCTGACAGAGTTCAAGGCACAGGCTGTGATTCTTGGGGATGGTCCTGTGCAAGGCAGAGAGGTGATGTCTGTGATCCTTGAGGGTCCTTCCAAAGCAGCATACTCTGTGATTCTCTGATTTTGTAATTGTTTCACGGCCCTTTTGTCTGCTGGCCTACTGCAGTAATCTACCATGGCTGTATTTAGACGATATGACCAAATCATTCTCTCTGTTTCAAACTTGTGACTCAGATACGTTTTCTTCTTTCTTGCTGCTTGACTCTCTATTTTGTTTCTCGCCTCTAAAATCAGAGGGAGAACGATGTACAAAATAGGTTACTAGAACTATTTTACAGTATAAGTTGTCTTCCATTTCTGTGAAAATTATATCCTATCAGTCATGCTTTCCCTTTCCATTTTGTGATTTTTTTGGGTTGCCTGTTATGGAGAAGGGCAATGAATATCCCTTAAGTACAAAAGATGAGACGTGATATATCATTCATGCCTGGTATATTTTATTTCTTTTTAGTATTTACATGAATGTGGGAAGTTGTTGAAAGGCCCTTAAGTACAATTTTAATGCATTAATTGTAACCTCTTAAAGCTGAGGTCTGGGGAGATATGGTTTTTTCCCCCTAGTTACCAGTTGACTATATGCATCAGTAATTTCAACACAACTATGCTGTTCTTAGTGATTGCTTAGTATGGATCAAAATTTCTTATTTAATTAGGCTCACTTACTCAAGAACAGGTATCTTGCTACAGTGTTGATATCACAAAATTTTCATTAACAGGCACCTGCTTCAGGCATTTTTCAGAAAATTTTCAGTCATTACTAGAGACTGCATGTATCATGACCCAAAATTATCCTATTACATAAAATTTCTCCTGTTATAAAAATTGCTTTTGTGTGTTACAACAGAGTTGTCATATTGCTTGAAATTATTTATGTTAGATAACAAAAGGAATTGCAAAGACATGATTGCATGGGGTGCATTTCTTCCACTCACTTTAGTGACTGTAATAAAAGAAGCCAAACAAAATAAAAGGCTAAAGATGAAATGTACTGGAATTGTAGTGAACATGAAATAAAAAACACAATCTCTGATGTGAACACTGTAAAAACCTTTCTGTGTTTTACAGATGCAGTGGAAATGGCAGTGAAATGAGTGAAGTTGAAGTACTAGGCTAATACTTCATCTCCTGCCAAAAAACCACAAACCAAAACAGAAAAAAACCCCAAACAATAAAACCGCACAAAAACAAAAACCACAGAAACCGCCATACAACCTATTAGTCTCATCTGACTATTTCCCTGCACATGAAATAATCTTTGAAATGCCTTAAAGATGTCAACGAAATGTCCATACCTCATCAATAAAGATGGAGGGACCTTGCCATGAACTTGCAGAGGCATTGACTGTGTGGTCTGTACTCTGAAATATTTTCTCTGTGTATTAGTAACTTGCATGATTACATACCAGTTCTAGAAACCTTAAACACTGCTACCACCTGCTGGTTAGTTTACATTTGATTCTACTAGTTCCTGAGCAAAGAAAGGAGAAAAGGAGGAAAAGCATATACTGAAATTCTTTTCAAAAATAATTCTGCTTTGCTATTCCATCAACATTATCTAATTCATCTCTTTGTGTTGTCATAGATGAAAAATTTTAGCATCATACGTTGAAAATAAGTTGTTATTTGCAGAAAGAGTCGTTTACAGTAAGAGTGGCCTGTGATACATCTTTCCTCCATTTTACCTTTTATTTCTTATAATACATCTTGTAACTAGGTCACTGTTGTCTGCTGTGTAGTCTTCCATGTTAGAAGAGACAAATATGGCAGTACTCCATATTACTCATTTACCAGCTGAGACAGTGTTGAATTCATTGTTCTGGAACCTGTAGATCAGAAAAGAAAAATAACAAAAGTATCTTGAAAAATTTGAAAAAATCATCAGCAGCATTTCTTTTGCATGAAAAAGTTATCATGCCAAATGAACCTTGCAGGGTTGTGCCAGGAAAAGCCCTTATACCTGAATGTTAATTAAAGTTAATGATAGCAATATAATTCCATATTTAAAAACTTACTGTATCTGCCTTCGCAATTAACGATTCATACTAAAAAATAAAACACTACAAACACTGAAAAGTACACCGTTGCACTAAAAATGCTTTCCTAAAATTATTTCTAACCAAGTTGTGTACTGAGAAGTTCCATTAAAAATCCAAATATAGAGGAGCAGAAGTCCCTTTTAAACTTTTTTTACAGCTTGAGAAAAACCCAGCCAGTAGCGTCCAGCAGTGAAATCCATGGGCAAAATAACAGTGAGGAGTCTAAGACAAGTCTATGCTTGGATAGACTTGATCCAAGTCTATGCTTGGATCAGAATCTACACTTCTTCACATTTCCTTTATTTTCAAAGCTATGATTATGTTCCAACCCAGATTACAGGTTCAGATCAGAATATTCCTAGAGTTCAGGTACTCTTTGCTGACTCCAGTCATTTTAAAATGAGATAATTGGTGAAAATGATGACCAGGGATGGTGACCAGGGATGGTGATGCATGTTTGTCTAGTTTGTCACTGAAGAACTGTATTGTTGCAAATAGTAATTTCTTGAGTACATTAAATTCTTCTGAAGTTTTTTTCCAGAATTCTGTGAAAATGTCAAGATTTTAGTATTTCCCTCAGGTCAGAGTGAGATGTTAGGCTAGTTCTAAAGTAAAGTTTTTTTAGTTTTATTCTCCATGTAATTTTAGTGTTCAGCACAAAATACAAGAAAGTATCTGTGCAAGATTCTAAATTGTCTAGTGCTTGTATATGATACAAATAAAAATTCACTAATTAATACCAGCCAAGCCTTGCTGTGGTATAACCAAGAACAAAATCCAAGTCTTCAGTTTTACATCAAAAGGGGGAATTTTGCCCTTATATTCTTTCCTGATTTATCATCCCATCAAAAAATCCCAGACCTGAGCTTACAGAAAAAGGTGCTTTTAAATTCCACGTTTCCAAAACATTTAAGTGCCTCTTTTATTTTACCCCTTTAAATATTAGTTTTGATGAGAAGAGAGGCAATCAGACAAACGAAAAGACAAAGAGGAGAAAAGAGGAATAACAAGGGGTCATATGAGGTGTAAATTCTGCTACAGAACATATTAAGAATAGCATTACCTGCATTGGCTTATTTCTGCTCCTGTGGATGTCAGAGAGGCTAAGAAAGGCCATGGCTAGGCACTTTCAAGGATTCTACCCTAAGGGCCCATCAACATTTATAATATGGTGCCCAGGCCTTTTCTTTCCTCTGTCATCAATACTAGTTGCAGAGCAACAGAAAAAAGAAACTAGTTAGTGTATGCAGTTACCATGTTAAAAATATTTTTGTTATTATTTGATGCTATGTGGCAGTAGCTGAACCTAAAACTGGAAGTTTCCTATCTTACATCCACACATATGTCCTACTGTGGGATCCAGCAACGTGCGGTTTACATGGGAACACCAATCCTTCTGTCATTTTGTGTGCTGAACAGAACAAGCTCCAAGAAACGAACCCTTAAAAGTTTGGAAAAGGTTGTTCCACTGCATCAGTTTTTCCACATTTGGCTCTTTCCAAATATATCCTGAGGTTGCTACTACGCATACTAACTAAACAACTTCTCAGCTGAGCCTGTTCAGGGTGGTTTTCATATTCTATATCTGGAAAAAAACCCAAACCCCAGCACTTTAACAAGAGTTGGATTGTTTAGATTGTTTGTGTATCAAAATGACTTTAGAAACAAACTCAGCATACAAATGGTTCTATTTTATTTCTAACAATATCTCAACATCTGATTCATTTCTTCAAATAAATTTCTCCTTGGCACAATGTGCACATATCTGAAAACCACCATGTAATTTGGCACAAGGCTATACACTTGGCAACCTCTGCCAAGAAAAGTCCAGAACAAGAATCATGAGGGATGTCACAAGCCAGCACCACGGTGCATTAGGCAAGTAGCATGGAGAGGATTTTAGAGTGGTTGCTTGCACCATGTCCAATCAAAGCCATTGCTAATTATTTTCTTGCTTTCAGGAGCATTGAAGTAATGTAGAAAAAATGTGTGTATGTATCTAAACCTTTCTCACCCCATTCAGAGTGCCCCTCCCTACCTGAAGCTCACTTAAGACCTATAATTTTCCATTTCCCAGAAGACATTTTCAGAGTTGCAACTTTCAGCATATAGAACTGTAAAAGCATTTTTATTTACAAGTAGTCAGAAATTCAGGCATTTCGCATTTTGTTTGGGCATCCATCACAGCCTATATATACCCTGAATGAAGTCCTATCTCATAGTCATTTTTGAAGTTATGTTCAGCAAAAGTTTGCATTATGTAAAATAAATTTCACTTCAATTTGGGAAATAAATAATGTGTATCTCTTCTGTATATTTATCACCTTAGTGCACAGAAAGGAAATGTAAAAAACAAAAACAAAAACCAAAACAACAAAAAAACCAAAATGCAAACAACCAAACAAAAGAACAACTAAAACCTAAAAACAACAACCTCACAAGCATTTAAATTCTGTACTTGATTAAAAGTTCTAGAATTACAACTAATCAACTTCATATTCCTATTTGAGGAAGGAGCAATGCTGTGATCCAGCTGGTTGTCTCTAACCTGCTTATTCCCAAAGAAGCACAAAAAGAAGTCAGTCAGTAAAGGTGACATGACCCAACACCAGTGCTGGACCACCATGTATGGCCAATGCCTGGTTACACAGAGGCATTAACCTAGCTTTGGCTCATGCAGGAAGCAGCACCACAATTGTAGCAAGAGCATTTTTATTCCACAAATTCTACTCCAAATGATGAGCCTTATTTGCTGAAGTTTGGTTCTCAATAAAAGGTTGCTCAACTGCTTTACAATAATTGGGGGTGGGGGGAAGGATAATAGTCCATGTGTTATCTAATACTAATTCATTTTATATTAACTTGTTGGTATTTTTTAATTCTTCTTAGTCTCATTGTAACTTGATTATAATTTTTGATGAGACCCCTGAATCTTCACACTGATACTGTGGCCAGCAGCTACAGAAATTCTCAACACATTTTAAAAGAGGGGATTTTGAAAAGGCTAGGCAAAAGGCATGGAAATACAGACCTCTATCTGTGGTTCAGTGGAGATTCTAGAAGCTGCTGAGGAGGTGAGACAAGGAGGGGAGGTGGCCCTTCAAGCACCTGAACATATGACTTGGACATCCCTCTCAGGTGGTGTGGTAAGTGGTTTGATTTCAACCATGTGACATTTTCATTTCCAGTTCTGTTCCTGGACACATCTTTGAAAGAGAATTCCCCCCAAAGGCCAATTGAATAAGCTTGAAAGTGCAGTGTTCACCTTCTGCTTATTCTTGAGAAGGTACTTGATATTTCACGGGCTTTCTGACAAGGTGGGATTTCTATTCCATTGTCTGCACAGTCTTTATAGGAAATAATTTCTTACCTTTCTCAAGAAATCAGTGTAAAGTGAAAAGATGAGCTTCTTAAATGTTCCAAGAGAAGCTGGTTGCCTTTGATAATTAGTGAGTGGTTCCTTATCAGTGCAGGGAATGGGGAAAGCAGCTTATGTTAATCCAACTCAATAACTTCGGGGAACATTTTTTTTTTTTAAGATAAAGCAGTCTCTAAAGGAAAAGCACAATAAATAAAAATTGCTATTCCTACAAACACATGCCAACCTTACAAAACTGTTTTGAAAGATTTCTTCTATTTACCTGGTCAAAATTAGATTGTTTAATAAAGTATGTAAATTTGTTAATCACTTATGCTCTTAAACAGCAAATAATATCTCATCCTATTTTTTCTAACTTTAATCCTACCTGCTGCCATTAAAACAGGGTTTTTTTCCTCAAACCATTTAATTTTTGAATGTTTTAATCAGAGGTAAAAGCTTTCTGTTCCTACTTCTGGATTTCTCTCCAAGGAGCTATGCTTTAGCTGTTTTAGCTCCAAAGAGCTATGTTTAAAAACGTGTTCATTTTACTCCTGTCATTACTCCACCACCACCTTCCATGCTGTGGGTTTGTTTTTTAATTATTTGATATTGGGCATATACTCCATCTTCTGGAATACCACAGAGATGTCTTTTCAATCAAATACTTACATCAGAACCCATCACTGAAGCAAGACATGCTGAGTAAGTTGTTTCATAAGGCACTTTATTTCAAAAACCCATCTTCCGGATAATATTTTCATCTTTGGAACTGACATATTTGGGGGTGTGGTTTAGTTGGGGTTTTTTAAACATATATGAAATATAAATTTGTATTTCAGGAACTATGTCTTTCTCCAAGTTTTAAAAACCATTCAGCGCTGTGTTTTCAGTAAGAAGAACCAATCAATAAAGGTGTACAAAAAATGTGTTTTTTCACAGGATCTTCCTATATAAAGAAGGTTGCTTTTAAGGGAAAATTATCTATTACTATAGTAAATTCATGAGAAGAAGCAAGTAGCATGAAATATGTGGATAAAACTACCTGAAAACAATAAAATTTAAAAATCTATATTTACAAGGGCCAAGGGAAGAATGGCAGACACACCTTACTAAATCCATTGAGTGGGCAACAAAACACAGGGTGAATGAAAGACAGTGGCAGTAAACACAAGGTGATGTATACTGGCAGGAAGACTCCCCGTTTTACTTACAAAAAGGGAGATGAAGCTAAGAGTCTATTACCACCCCTGAAGCAGGACTTTGGGGCTAGAAATTTAATATAAGCATTATCTTCCTTTCTGTAAGCCTCTTTATAGTACTAGAAGGCCACAATGAAGAAAAAGCTCCCCTAAACACCTTCTTCTCCAAGCTGAGCAACCCCTGCTCTTTCAGCCTGTCTTCAGGAGAGGAGCTCCAGCCCTCTGATGATATTCAATTAGCTCCTCTGAACCTGTTCTAACAGGTCCTTATCTTTCTTGTGCTGAGGACCCCAGAGCCAGATGCAGAACTCCAGGCAAGGTCTCACAAAGCAGAGCAGAAGGGGAGAGTAACCTACCTCAACCTGATGATCACTTCTCTTTTGATGTAGTTCAGGATATCATTAGCAATCTGGGCTGGGAGTGTACACTGCCAGCTCATGTCCAGCTTTTCACCCACTAGAACCCAAAAGTCCTCCAGAGGGCTGCTTGTCTGACTTCTCCCCATCTGTACTTATGTATGGGATTGTGCCAACTCAGGTGCAGCACCCGGCACTTGGATCTGGTGAACATCAAAAAGTCTAAAGGCCCAATTCTAAGGTTTACCCAGGTCCCTCTGGAAAGCATCCTATCCTTCTGCTGTGTCAGCTGCACTGCTCAGCTTTGTGTCATCCTAAACCTGCTGGGGAACTCAATCCCACTGTCAGTGACATTGATGAGGATATTGAAGAGCACCAGTCCCAGCAGAGAACCCTGACAGACATCACTTGTCACCAGCTTCCACCTGGACACAGAGTCACAACCCTCTGGCTGCATCCATCCAGCCAGTTCCTTATCCATTGAATCAAATACATGATCAAGTCCATCTATTAAGTCGGTGTCTCTCCAATTTGCAGACGAGAATGTGATGTGGGACCATATCAAAGGCCTTACAGAATTCTAGATAGATGACATCTCTTGGTCTTTCCATGCTGACTGTTACCATCGCTCCATCATAAAAGGTCACCAGATTGGTCAGGCCCAATTTGCCCTTAGTGAAGCCATGCTGGCTCCCTCAGATAACCTCCTTGTCCTTTATGTGCCATAGTGTATCTGCTCCATGATCTTCCCAGGCACAGAGGGGAGGATCACTGGTCTGTAGTTCCACAGATCTTCCCTTCTCCACTTTTTAAAAATTGGAGTGGTATTTCCCTTTTCCAGTCACCAAGGACTTTGCTTGACAACCACGACTTTTTAAATGTGATGGAGAGTGGCTTGGAAACAATAGCAGTCAGTTGCCTCAGGACCTGGGATGCATCTCATCAGGTCTCATCAAAAGGTGGGTCCTCAGGTTCAAGTGGTCCTGAACCTGCTCTTTGATTACATTGGAAAGGACTTCACTTTCCCACAATTCTCTCTGTAGAGAGAAAAATTGTGCAGCCAAAGCTCAGCTGGAATTGAAGCTGGCCAGAGCTTTGGGGGACAATGAACAGAGTTTTTTTCAAATCTATTAATGGCAAAAGACAGTGAAGAAATTACATCGGCCAGTTACAGGATGAGGATAGATCTCACAAACAGGGACATGGACAAGGCAGAGGTGTTTAATGCATTCTTTTTCTCTGTCTTCAACACAGATGAGAGACCAGGGGGGGTCTCAGAGCCCTGAGCTGGAGGACCATGGCTGCAAGAAAGATTAGTTTCCTGTTGACCCTGAACTTGTGCAGGATGTGCTAGCTAATGTTGTCCCAGTTTTTAAGAAGGGCAAGAAGGAGGTCCTACAGGCCTGTAAGTCCCACTTCAGTACCCAGTAAAATCATGGAAAAGCTTATTCTGGGAAGCATTGAAAATTGCCTGGAGGACAATGCAGTCATTGCACCCAGGACGACTTCTTGAGAGGAAAGTCCTGATTGTCAAATATAATTTTATTCTAGGACAGAGAAACCCATCCAGTTGATGTAATCTTTTCTGATTTCATAAAGTTTTCAATACTGTCTCTAGCAGGACCCTTCTGGAGAAAATGTCCAGCCCACAGCTGGATAAACACATCACGTGGTGGGTCAGGCACAAAGGACTACAGAGAGTGGGGTGACATCAGACTGGTGACCTGTCTGTCACTAGTGGGGTTCCACAGGACTGCGTCCTTGGACCACTTCTGTTTTACATCATAAATTACCTGGATGCAGGACTGGAAGGAATACTAAGTCAGTTTGCTGATGACACCAAAATGGGAATAGCTGTCAGTTCCCACAAGGGCAGAGAGGCCCTTCAGAGAGACCTTGACAAATTACAGGAAATCACCAACTGCATAAAGTTTAACAAGGATTCTGCACCTGGGATGGAGTAACCTGGATGTGTGTATGGACAGAGCAGAAAAAGACTGGAGAGCAGCACTGTGGAAATGGACCTGGGTTCCTGGTCAGTGGCAAGCTGAACATGGATCAGCAGTGCCCTGGCAGCCAGGAGAGCCACCCATGTCCTGGGGTGCATCAGGCACAGCAGCACCAGCTGGGCAAGGGAAGGGATTATCCCACTCTGCTCTGCACTGGGGCAGCCTCACCTCGAGTGCTGGGGGCAGTTTTGGGTGCCACAATATAAAAAAGATATTAAGCTGCTAGAGAGTGTCCAGGAGGGCCATGAAGATGGTGAAGGGCCTGGAGGGGAAGCCGTATGAGGAGTGGCTGAGATCCCTGGGCCTGTTCAGCCTGGAGGAGGCTGAGGGGAGACCTCATTGCAGTCTACAACATCCTAAAGGGAGGAACAGGCACCAATCCCTTCAGCATGATGCTGAATCAGGGGAGGATTAAGTGAGATGTCAGGAAGAGATTTTTTACCCAGAGAGTTGTTGGGCAATGGAACAGGCACCTCAAAGAAGTGGTCACAGCATCAAGCATGACAGAGTTCATGAAGCATTTGGACAATGGTCTCAGGCACATGGTGTGATTCTTGCAGTGTCCTGTGCAGGACCAGGAGGTGGACCTGAGCATCATGATGGGTTCCTTCCAACACTGGATATTCTATAATTCTACTATTTTTAGCTGAAAGGTAGTAGAACTCAGGATAATCTTCTGATTTATCTCAGGATAAACTTCTGAAATACCCCTAAGACCTCACACTGCTAAGCATTAATTAGAGGATGCTTGAAACCACCCTGAAATGTGCCATTATTATTTCAGTGTAAATATAACCTGTTACTGAATCCTAAAAAATAATCACCTTCTTGATATATTTCTCCTGAAACAAAAGAAGTATCTTAAGCTTTTTTGGAATAGTACATGTAAAGTTTACTAGAAATCATTAAAATAACAAAGTCATGGGAATTTTGTGAAGTTTGTGCCAAGTAGTCCTAATAGTTACCACTAGAAAACTATTAATAATATAAAGCAACAACAATTGATGCTCAAGTATTTCTGTGTTCAGTTACCTCACATGAGCAAAAACTCACTTCTAATTTACAGATTCCATTCTTTAGCCACTGAAGACCATGTGATCTGTCCCAGTCCCTCACAACACCACCTATTTGTTGTATGTGCCTTTGGTTTAAGTAAATCACCAGAATTCCCTTGCGGAAAACATTCATGTGTTTGACTGATAGTGTGTCAAGAACTTATCCCAGATAAGGGGCAAGACAAAGTTCTTACTTAATGTAGTGAGATATCTCTGAGTGAAAGAGCTTCTTGGCAAAACAGGTCTGCAAATGCAAGATTCAAGAGTACTCATTGTCTTCACCTGAAACAGGGAAATAACTTAAGCCTCTTTAAATATTAATTTTTCTTTCAGCAAAGTTTGCAGACAAAATTGAAGCTCAAATCACCCTTTAATCACAGCTGTTAGATGAAGGCTTAGAACATTCACTTCTGAGCAGCTTTCACAGACAATACACCCCAGGCTCTTGCACCATTTTGCTTTCTCTGATGGAAAATCCTTCTCAGGTTCCTATCTATGTCCATGTCACCAGGAAAGGATAGATAAAGCTTTTAGGGTTTTTTTCTAGACAAAGATAAATGAGGGGTTGTTAATGCAATGTCGATGGCCTGACCCTTGACAATGATTACAAAGGAAATATCTGCTCTGGGACCTGATATCCAAAAGTCAGGTCTGTGGCAGACAGGTGTCTTGTAGTTCAAGGTACTCAGTCAGATCTCCCATTCAGCGATATATATATGCACATATATATGCAGATATATAAATGCACACTGTACAACACATAGTGAAGGTGTCATGCCCTAAAGGATCTCTGCTGATTTTTTCCCATATACCTTTATTGTTGTCTCAAGAAACCAAGCATAGTTGGCATCAGTGTATCAATTCAGTCACTATTCAAATGGAAAAGCTTTCCTTCTGAGACCTTTGATACACATTCTCAAAACAGGGAGGAAGTAAACACCAGGACAGTTTTATAAGAGTAGCGTGTTTTTATATGTAGCTTTTTCTTTAGAAAATGTCTCCATAGGGTTGTTAAGTCATGATACACAAGTAGATATTTAAATAATTTTTTGTCCTCTGAAATGCATAAAACAACTAAGGCGCTTCACATTTCTCCAGCCCGTGTTTACTGACTGCATCTTGGCAATGAACATGCTGTTTTCCATTGATATTTCTTTGCTAGGTCATAAGTTAAAAGCTTCTTGGCTGTATTTCCTTGCAATAATTTTTCCAGAGAAAACCTCATCAATTTTCTAGCGAAGGCCAAGCAGGGTTGTAACAAAAAGTAGATTTTTACTACTTTTTCAATTTCCAATTTATCTTCCAGTAGGAAAAACAGTATCTTTTTATTAAAAAAAAATAATTAAAAAATAATAAGAAGAAAACCATATCAGCACAAGATAACTAACAGAGTTCATAAGGAATTTAAAAGTAAGATTTCTCCAAAGGTTAATAAAATCCTATTTCTTTGAATGACTATGTACTATCACATTTTACATTTTTTCCCAGGAAAAGAATAAGTGTAAAAATAAGTGTAAAAGTAAACTAATAAAACATTATGGGGGAGAATTTAAGTACTGGTCTTCTCTATGTGAAGTCACTGTTTTCAGAAATTGTATTATTACATCAAACATACTCACGTTTATCACTGTACCTCAAATCAGAGCCTTGAATCTGGCATTTTTAGCAGGTTCACCTATAAAAATGCCCAAACTGAGGTCCCAAATGAAAACACCTACAAATCACACTAGTTCATCAGTAAATACAGATCTTCTGTAAGCCTGGGCTGGTTTCACCTCCAAGGGTTAAATATATCCTGTAAAAGCATTGTCCCCTGAATACAAATTTACCTGTGAAGCATTGCCCAATTGTACTTTGCTCCATCTCTTCACCTTCTCAGCATTTAATGCCTTCCAAAGTACTGTATGTGCCTGTTTCCAGAGTATCCTGCTCACATGGTTACTGATTAACCTATGAGTACACTTAAAAGATTATCCTGAGATCACATACCTCCAAGGCCCTTGTGGCTTTTATTAACAGAATGTGGTTTACCTATGAGTATCACAATCCAGCTGTGGTTGATTATGCAGCTCTGAGCACATTGTTTTTGATTTCTGGAAGTGTGTGAAAAATAGTTTATTGTCCACTATATATATAGATTTCACACAATTGGTTGAAGTAGTTTCTATTATCTTATCTTTAAGCAAAAAATAACTGCTTTTTAGATGTGTGGGCAGCCTAGATCTTCATTATGAAAAGAACATCAAATGCTCACTATATTTTAAGATCAAAATCTGTGCATTACACACAGAGCATGTACAACCCTTTATTTTAAAAAAATGTTCTTTAAATTGTTGTTTATGTCTTGTTATGCCACATGGCTGACATACAGGACTTTAAAAGAGGGGGTGCAAAAGTAATCCAAGCAGGGAGCCTTAAGCCAAAACTTGAGCAAAAATAGGTTGGAATTTGAGTTGAAATCAGTTTATTGAAGCCTAAGCAAAAGGGAGTTGAAGTCAAAGTTTAAGATGAAGTCAAAGTCTAAGCTGAAGTCAGGCATTATTCTCACAGTACAGTGTTATATACTTGTTACAGCTCAAATAGGCCACAGCTTTTAGTAAAATTTTTCCACAAACCACAGATAGCCTATTGTTCACATTATTTGGCAGCCTTTACAAAACTACATCGTTTCAAAGACCTTGATAGTTACACATGCAGTTCTTTTCCCAGTTAATTTTCATATCTGTGGTTGCTTACACCACGGTTTGTATTTTATCAAGGCCAAGATATCTTGATCCATAAGTTCCACTGTGCTTTCTGTTCTATCTCTCATCTATTCTTCCATAACTCAGTCTGAATTTGAAAGCATATTATTGTTTTGTATCTAGGAGGGCATCTATTAATTGGTGGGTTTTAGATCCCCAAAACTACCATCAAATATACTATGAAATATCACTCTTAAATTCAAGAAATTGTGGTGAGTTGCCATTAGTAAGTGGAAGAATAATATAGCTGTTTGATACCTAGTTCGGGAGACTTTGTTTACAAAGTAACAAGCAGAATAACAACACTGCGATAATGAGTCCCCTCCCCATTATAATATTTATTCCTATTTTGTGAAGTGGTAACCCCATGGCTACTGGTCTGCTAAATTTCAATTTGAACACAACATCTGTCTCTCCTATATTAACTCCTCACATGCTGCTCCTGGCTGGCTGCTGAGTTTCCATTACAGTATGCTGGGGAAACTGGCAACAGGGGCAACTGTGCATTCCTTGTTTTGCTTCTGCTATTTCATACCCTTCTTGATCATGTTTTCTTCAGGGTCAGCCTCAAAGCAGACCTCATGTAGCCTGATGTGTATATATCTGTGTCTTCCAGCTGCTCGGCATCCGACTCTTAAGTGTCTCCCCTGTATGGCTGCTTAGTGAACAGAGTCAGAATGAACTCTTGTCCACAATCAGACTATGAGGACTCACATTTTCTGTGCTGCTACTTCTTCCAATCATCTGTGCTTCTGTAAAGGCAGCAGAAAATACTGCCATCATCTGCAAGATGACAGAAGAGGTATTAGCATGGGGGCTGCACACTAAAGTGTCCTAGTGATACGTGTGTAATGCCACATTGCAGTAGAACCAACAAAATTGAACAGCATATGGAAAGGAGAACTGGTATTTAAACATAAAGATTTATAATAGACATTAATTTTTTTAAAGTACTAAAGACCTTAATACTAAGTTAAGCTGCTAAGAAATTGTTATCACGGTCAAGACACTGTCATTGAAAGATAACCAAAGCTAATGGGATCACCAATCATGCAAATTAAGAGTGAACTACACCAGAGATTTGCAACGTCAAGGTTTTTATGAAAAAAGCTAGGAAGATAATACTGTTTACCATAGTTTTAAAATAATAATTTAAGTAATAATTAAAAATCTTGATTACAAAGCCAGCATGAAATAAGCAAGCAATCTCTACCTTCCTTTTATCTGAGATCCTTAGAGAACAGAAGAAAAATTGAAGGGAAAAAATTTCAGTTTTCTTTCACAGGACTAGAGGTGCCAATGGGACTGATTTTGCCAAATGTCATTTTGTTTTAATGGGTTTTAAGTCTTTTATCAACCTTGCCTGCTTAACCCAGATTTTCCAGTTTATAAGTCATGCAGACAATTTTTCCCCTGGTTGAATATTTATTAATTATTATTCCCTTCTTCTCAGACAACATTAGGAGAGAGTCATTTCTTAAAAGCCAGCAATGAGACAATATGGAGGAACTAATGATAGACTTACTAGAGGTAGTAATCTTGGGAAAAAAAATTAAAGCATTTCCTCCTTCTTTTGTCATTCTTGCTTTCTTGCAAATAAAGATGAAAGACTTCAATGCAACAAGTCACTTCCCTGCACTGCTGTGTGGGTGTTCACAGGCATGCGAGTTGAAAGATAAAAGACAGTTTGTCATCAAATATTTTTTTTGGCACTTATTTTCTTTATGTATGGAACGTTGCAAATATCTGGTTACTGAACTGATTTTGTCAGGCTACATGACAAAGTTCATATACCCACCCACCAAGGAGCACAGGTGACAACAGCAGGAGGGGGATTTGCCAGGTAATATCCTGTCCTGGCTGCACCCGCCCATCAGAAGCCCACAGCACATGCCCTGAGGAGCCCAGCGGCAGGATGGCAGGCAAGAACTCAAAATAAGGCTTCCTGAGGAGCAAACCACCTTGCCATGGCCCTCCCAGGGCTGTCACAGGACCTGTCACACTCCTGTCTGCATCCAGCAGGAAACCCATCACTTGCCATCAGGAGCACCTCCAGGCCGTGCTTCTCACTTTCTCTTACAGATTGGTGTCACTGAGGGAGCTTTGATCATGGGAAAGTTTCTATGGCACCAGGACTTCAGCAGACAGGTAGGATTCACCTGTATAAAAGGCGGGAAAAGGATTCTAGCCCATGAGCTGGCAGCGCTGACTGAGCGGGCTTAAAGGGGGCAAGGGACTGGATCAAGCTAGCTAGAGATGAGCCTGGGGTGACACACCAGTGTTGGGGGTGGCATGGACAGCCCAGCTGAAGCACCTCTGCCCAATGCCCCCAGCATGGATAACAAACAATGGAAACCATTGGCAGCAGGAAGCTGTGATGTAGTTATCACCATGGAAATGTGGTGGGATGACTGGAGTGCTGCAATGGATGGCTACAGGCTCTTCAGAAGGGACAGGTGAGGAAGGAGAGGCACTGGGGTGGCTCTGTGCACTGGGGAGGGTTTTGGCTGTACAGAGCTCAGGGGCAGTGGGGATAAGGCTGAGTGCCTGTGGGTGACAGTCAGAGGGATGGCCAGCAGGACAGAGATCCTGCTGGGAATCTGTCACAGACCACCCAGCCAGGATGAAGTGAAATATTCTGTCAGCAGATGTTTCATGATCACTGGCCCTTGTTCTTGTGGGACATTTTAACTTGCCAAATGCCTGCTGGAAACCCAACACAGTGGAGAGGAGACAGTCTGGGAAGTTCCTGCAGTGTGTGGAAGGTAACTTCCAGACACAGCTGGCAGGGGAGCCAACCAGGGCATGCCCTGCCAGACCTGCTGTTCACAAACAGAGAAGGGCTGTGGGAGGTGTGGTGGTCAGAGGCCGTCTTGGGCACACTGACCATGGCATCAATCACAGAGTTTTGATTCCTGGAGAAGGAAGAGGATCAGCAAAATACTTGGACCTTGGACACCCAGAGAGTGGACATTGGTTTGTTCGGCACCCTGGTTCAGAGAGTCCCCTGGGAAAGAGCATTTAATAACAAAGGGTCCAGGAATACTGTACATACTTTAGAAACGAAATCTTAAATGTGCAGGAGCTTGGAGGTCTTTTCCAGCTTTAATGATTCAATCATTCTATGATTCTGACTGAAGGGGGCTGCTGCCAAGGGCTAGGAACATATTTTTTATGGAAGGGAAGAGCAGCTTGGTGTTCCATGGGATTTATTGAGCTGTTTGGTAAAGGACCAGAGGTAGAGGTGATTTGGGGGAAGGACCAGGAAGAGGAAAATGCGAAGGCAAAAAGGGCTGGTGACAGGTAAGTAGTTGGCCAGCAGGTGTGCTTGTCAGCCATGCCCTGTTCCTAGGCAGTGCAGCCTGTCACAGCTGATCACCAGAGTCCTTGCTTGGTCACACATACAACTCTATGTTTACGTGTGTGTGCTGCACATGTATGTGCATACATAAGGATTCCGAATGCCTCAGCTGGAGTGAGGGAGTGAACAGGCACCTACATCTGTGCTGAGCAGCCATAGTGGGAGTGGGTGTGCAAGCAACAGCAAGGATCACGCTGGATGACAAGCTTGGGTAGTGAAGTGGACACGAGTAAGTGGATGTGGGGTCCTCTGAGGGCAAGAGCACAAGGGGTTTGGCTACAGCCAGCTCTGTGTGCGTGTATGTGTGTGTGTGTGTGTGTGTGTGTGTGTGTGTGTGTGTGTGCCTGCAACACACAGCAGCTGGTGTGATGCTGCAACCTCAGGTTGTGTGTCCTGATAGCAGCTGGGGAGACTGGGATCAAGGGGTGGTGGCTGGTCACACTCAAGAGTCTAAGAGAGCTGCCAGAGGGACACACCTCATCCACAAATGTGTGTACTTTGTCACTCATTGACCCCCATCCTACTCCTGGAGAGGGAATGGAATGACACCCTCAGTGTAGACAGTGTCCATGTGAGGACTCTGGGTATCTGTCTGGACACGTGTATTGGCGGGGAGTGGGGCGNGGACACAGAGACAGCAGCCTTGCCTCCCCCAGGCTTTTGGATCTGGCAGGATATACTGTCCTGGAAAATAAATACAAAATTTTTAAAAGTGATGAAATAAATCTTTTTAAATGGGTAATGATTTACCTATGCATACAGAAACAAAAATTTATTTATAACTTTATTGAGCCTGTTTGGGGATTTGGATTCAGTTCCGGGACCGATCTTTTTCTAATAAAAATCTTCTAGCTTGTTGGGAGTTTTGTCTAAAACAATGCCAGTTGAGTGCTATGGTCTTGACCCACTGATGATCTTAATACACACGTGAGGAGGCCCACCAGCCTTAGGTGGTCCATGCAAAGTGCTTGTCTCCATGAAGTGGCAAATATTCAGAGTTTGGCTCACCATTTAGATTTCAACCAGATACTGACTTTTGGAAGCCAATATATCTTATTTTCCTATTTATTAGCAGGACTTGGTATGCAGGAAACACATGCATATTTTATTTGAAAACAGTCAGAGTTTGTGATGCCACCTCCACTGGAGGATTATTTCAAAAACACATTCTTCTGATGATTTGCAATTGTCTTTAATTTCCTGTTTGAAGCCACTCCTGGCTGATGTTTTTGTCTTTCGTGATTATAACTCTTAAAGCACTGATAGTTTTCTCTTTTTTTGCTAGGATTTGTATCCCTATCCTCTTCTGGAGAGCAAGCATTGCCTTTCATCCCACTAGTTTAAAAATGCCAACCATTTAAAAATTATGTTCACACTGAGTATTTGGCCTGTACCTGAGACTCATGAATTTTTACAACATCCAAAATAAGACACAGTCAGATACTAGCCTTTCAGTTTGAAAATAATAGCTAACAACTGGAGAACAGTGACGAAGAGCATTCCAAGCTGTCTCTCAAGTGTGGCCAACTAAGGTCTCCATTTTAATACAGTTAAATCCAGCCAGACTGGGTCTTTTACGACATTGCTGAATATAGGAAACAAATAATGCCTGTCTAGCAATTTTCTGTGCTCCCTTTTCACTGACCCTTGAATACTATTGATCTTTTTTTTCAAGGACACAATGTGGTAATGCAGATTTGACCTTTTTGTCTTACAGGGCAGCAACAGGTAACACTCTGTACAGAAGTGCCTACTTCATCAGGTTTTAAAAAGACTAGAAGAATAATTGAGTCATTGCAAGGTTGCATGTAACAATATAAAGAATGCAACTAGCATTTTCAGAAAAAAAATGCTTTGGGTATTAGTAAAAATTGCTAAGTAATAATAATTATTCTGGTGGTAAAATTGTAATTGCTTCCGTTTATTCCACACATAATTCAAGAAAGTAAAGATTATTTACCTTCCCTAGGAAAAAATGAATTTAACTCACTAAAGACTGTGGAAACAGTGAAAGATCTTGAAGATTTGTGATGAGCAGTAATAAAGAGTATTTTAGCTTGTTTAAAGGAACACATGGTGAAATTACTGCATTTCATGAAATGGCTAATCTGTTTGCAGTCAAGGGGATTAGTCATGAGTTAATTAAATCATTATCTCAAATAAACTGGTATCATAATCTGGATTCTGGAATAAAATCATTAATCCAAATAAATTTGTGTCACAATCTGGATTCCAGAATGAGATCCTCAGAGAAACTAAGTATCGGGAGAGTGATGTCCAGTAATTTCAATGGAAGATGAGTGGCCAGTGGGGAGACACCTCATGTACTTCTTGGCTACAGAACAAAAGATGACATGAAAGGAAGTCTGCTTTAATAATAGAAACATATACTTGTGAAAGGGCAAAGAATTTCATAAATGTTTACTTGTGTGCATACACAGGTAATAGACTTAAAATATTGCTGACCTAGAAGGATCAGTCCAAAACTAAATAGTTTGAAACATCCCACATTTTTAAAACAACTGAAATTTATTTTTAATGAATCTAAATAATGTGACTTCCCTTATCCACAAAGTGAAGCTTTTCAATACGTTCTAGTATGTGTTCGAAGCCAAGTTACATTTGAAAACATTATTCTAGTTGTTTTCTACTGCATTTTTTTCTATTGGTATTCAGAAACAGGCTGTGGTGTGAGACAAGCAATGGAATACTGTCCCATACTTTACCTGAGTGCCTGCAAAATCCCTGCTTTGAATTAGTGTCTCAGCACACAGATGTTTTGTTTCTGCTTTTTATGCACTCTGAAATTTTTATTTGTTGACTTTTATTCCACTAAGGAATGATCTCTTATTGCTCCCTACAGAGGCAAGGAAAAGAGGAGACATATTCATTGAAAGTATTTATGGGAGCAGAGGGTTATATCAGGCATCAACAGTATTACAGTGGGCTTTCAATAAGAACCTCATTTTGTGTGAATGTCACTATAAAGTCACAATTACTTCCTATTTTTTCCTCACTTCACATCAATTTCTTTCTCTTGGCAAATTAGGTGTGTAAGTACTGCATTCCACCACTAAAGACTGTAAGACACCATTGGCACTTGGATTTGAATTCTATTATTCTTCTTTGTTTGATGCATACTCGCATATCCTGGATTTCCAACATCCAATGACAAAATTCCCTGTAAGATTTAAAATGTGAAACAAGTCTATGATAGCAGAAAATCTTCCATTCCTTACGCCAATGTTAAGGTTTGGCTATAGTGATTTCCTCTTCTGTGTATGACAGAAGTTTTGAAGGATCATCTTAAATCAGCACAATACAAAAAGAGTCTAGTGTTGCACCCAAATTTGTGCTCAAATTCCACTTTACCACCAGATCCTTTTTGGTAATGAATGTATTTTCTTCAAATCTATAATGTCAGGAGGTAAGCAACGTGTTGAGCATCATCTCCTATGTATTAGCTTAGGGAGAACAGACAACAAGAACCTTCACAACTATAAGAGGCAGGAATTCAACCCTTAAAAATCTTTTTCAAAGGCACGTAATTCAGAAGGCGTGATTGCTGTCTCTTCTCAGTCATCAGAATAACAGGTATGTCAAAAGCTATTTCAAATGCTGTTCAGATGTCATATCTTGGTCCACTTTATGTGGCACCTGTTGCACCAGCAACAAAAAAGAGTTATCTTTTGCACCAGCAGCTGGACTAGAGCTGCCTTAGAGTTCCTTGGTGCAGCTGTGCAGCACTGCTGCAGAATCACCAAGGGACTGGTGACTTACCTGAATCTATCTCAGATCAGGCTGGCCTCTGTGACTCTTGTTGGTCAGTGTAAAGGCATAATGAAGGCACATGTTGAGAAAATTTGAAGTTTCTATTCAGTACTGGTGATGTTAAAAATCATGATGTAAGTTCTATTTGGAGCACAAGTTAAAAATTATGCAGAAATTATTTCCCAAGTAATGAAAACTACTGATAATGAGCAGTGGAAATATAGATTAACTAACCTATTTAGCAGAATAAAAGAGTAGCATTCAAATAATTTTAACCACATTCACCTTACTGCTATACTACATATCCCTGCAAGGTGTTGTGTTTTGTTACACAGCCTAATCTTCTTCTACTACAATGCACTACAAGTAATGTTTTCAGTTATTACTCTTAGCTCAGAACAGATTTTTCATGGAGGAAGTTACTTCAGCATAGCACTTCAGCATTTGTCAGTTTTCCACTGAAAATGCATGTATTTTAGGTAATTAATAACATGGAATGCAGCAGATATTGCTGTTCTTCTTTCCATATGCAGAGTATGAAATACAGATGCTTTTTAACATGAAAACGTTTTTATAAGGAGACCACATTAGCTATTCCCATCAGAAAATGTAAACCTGCTATATGCTATCCAATTGTTTTAAACTAATGATAATATGAAAATAATTTCTAATATTAGTAAAATATACTAAAATATGCCATCTGGAATGAACTTATGAAATCTTTTATAGGAGAAACCATGTTTCCCAGATACATGCTTAGAGGGAAGCATTTAATATAGCACAGTAACATCCACAAATCCTGACTTTTCAGGAAAATTTTCTAACCCCATCTCATTTTACAGACTAGAGATTGGTAGATCTTCAGTATTTAGGGGACCTCGAACTGTCATTCACTGCTGGGCTCAACTCCTGTAGATTGAGTATCCTCCTGAGTACTCATTAAAATAAAATGTCTAAAACAATAAAATGGATGTTCTTTGGCTTTTCAGTTTCAGTCTTCTGCTTGACCTTCAGATGAGATGTTTATCATTGAGGAGGGAAGAGTGGTTCCACAGTAGACTTTAGCCTCTCCTCCCTTTAGCGGGACCCCAGGAGAGAGATGAAAGCATTCAACTACTTCTGCTTACTAGGAGGCAACTTGCTGCTTTGCTCTCACAGGCTTCTTGCAATGTTTCCCTGGAGTGACTGATTGCAAAGCTGTGCCTCCTGAACTGGCAAAGCCTGCTCTGAGCCTTTGGATGGACCTAGCATTGATTCTTCTTGTCACCTCCAGTCGCTGTCACCCATGGAACAAGTAGCTCACTGTTATCAGCACCAGCAGTACTGACTGTTACTGGTAGACAACACAGTAATCATTACATTCCTTGGATAAAAGAACTTCTATTAGGAACATCCAGCAGACTTATTTAACATTACAACCCTCCCAAGATTTTCTATGCCGGAGTAGAAATATTAGAAAACTGAACAATGGGACCATGCAAATATGCACACAAACAGAAGAGAGAGTCATTTCAGCCATTATCCGTTTGTGGGTTTTAAGCTGTCCAGGAGGCCTGAAGTGGAAGCACTGATGCCACAAATTGGCTAAGCATTTGGCTGAACAGTTAGCTCATTCCCATGAGCAAAGATTCCTACTTTATGAAGTCTTCCCTGTCTGCAATGCCTCAGTTCAAGTCCCTTTGAAATTATCAACATATCCAATGAAATCCTCAAATTCTGGATCAAAATCTGAAGGTCAGAATGCCATAGCACATCTAATATCTTGCCTTAGGAACATCAGTGCCAAGTATGTGGTGATCTTCAGTCTGTCTCCAACACCTTCTCTTTCTTTATTTGATAGCAGAATATTTGCCCTTCCAGTTGGCAATTTTTATGTTACTTAGAGTCAAAAGAAGCTTAGCAGAGTCTGTTTTTTGGGCAGTTATAATGGCAACAAGTAAAATCAGAACAGGAAGAAAATAAAAGGCACAGCAAGATAAAAGCAATGACTGCTGTGACCTACTCAGTTTTTGAAAGAAATTAAGGTACGAAACTCTATTAACAAAGTTACAGCTTTCTAACATCCCCATGCAAAAAAAGAAAAGCAAGCCAGTAATAATTAGAAAACTTTTTCATTCTGTCTTTGCACTTCACCATCTATTCTCTATTAACTGCTCTCTTCATTTGTTTGCTCAATCTTCTCTCTTGAGCAGATAAATGGGTTTCATTTAAGTAAAGCCTAATACTGTCAGTGGCAGGAGAGCTGCCAACCCTGGCGGTTTTTGTAAGTCTATTAAGCTGACCTAAGCATGCTAATACTTAATAAATACTTAATAAATTCCCTCCACTCACAGCAGTCCTTTGCAAATATCCTTTTATCTCATATGGAAAACTTTGTTATGCAATTAAAATGAGTAATAAAAGACTGGACTGCACACTTTGGGTTACATTTATGTATATGCACAGTTGCATCTAAGAGGAGCAGCATATACCATCAATAGCAATCTCTGCTGTACGAGAAGTACTACTTGTGATTACAGAAACAACTTGAGGAAAGTACTCCAGTTACTAAGATGAAACAGGCACTGGACAACCAAAACAGAAGTTATTTTTCATGGATTTTCTACAACAGTCCATTTGCAGAGCAGATTTTCTAAACAAATCTGAAGGACATCTGCTATACTTATTCAGTACATTTTGCCTCTAATTTATCCAGCAAGCAAAAAAATACTCCGAACAACAAGTGGACTACAAAGCACTACTAGTAAGCATCACCCCTTACCAAAGGAAAAGCTTTTATCATCTTTAACATAATTTGCCATTCTTCAGGGCTCCAGACGTCCAGTACTTTGTAGTTGAAACAAAGCTTTTAAAGCAACAAAGTGTCCAGCCTTCATCTCTTATGCAAGAGAAAAAAAACAGTCTGTAGCAGCAGAAAATAACTGATTTGAATTCTACTCTCCAAAAAGGCTACCATAATTGTTTAAATAAAGTAATAAATACGGGGGGAGGGTGTGGGGTTGAGAAAGGGTTTCCTATGTCTAATAGGAAATATACACAATAAGTAAGTAGCATGAACATATGCTGGAGACCTACTGACAGGCAAGTGCAAAAATGATGGTGGAGAAGTCCCACAGCATAATTTCTTCAGCTATAATAGAAAACATTGGCTCCCTATTGCTAATATTTTATTCATTCTGTTTTCACATTTTGCAAGATTACTGGAAACCCTACTTGCTTTAGTTCATACAAAATTATCATGCATGTGGAAAAATAATAAAAGGACCGTGGTTCTGGGAATAAAGAGGGTCACATTTTAAACTCAAAACCTAAACGGCCCTAATAAGAAAAAAACACTCTACTTTGTAAGGATTTAGCAGATTAAAACTAATCACACAGGTATCTTACTATACTTAGTGCAGCATTTATGTATCAGCTACTGCACTGAGGTAAACAATGCAATAGCAACCTTGCATCAGAACCCCTACAAGGAAAAATAAACCACCCTTCTCCATTAAGAAGTGTCTTTCTGCTTCCCCAAGAAAAGAAAAATGATGCTGATGCCACCTACAGCAGGTGACAATTGTATTGCTTAGCCATGGCTGGGAAGTTCTCAAATAAAGAAAAGCTTGACAGAGAGCTTCTTCACAATCAGCTGAGTACACCCTTAAGCAATCCTCCTCCATGTTATTTCATTAATTTATTTCCTATGCTCACAGGACGAAACAGTACTTACTCTAGATAATGCAATAGTCACAGACATCTTCTCAAACAACTCATTTCTGCTTTTCCACTGCATTGGAACACCCACTTGTCAGAGAACAAAATATAGACGACAGCAATGAAGAAGCAAAGGAAATTATGCCCTGTGAATAAACTTACTTTACATAAGAGAAACACAGCAACTTTTTTTTCTCTTCTATTTTAAAATAAACACTCTTACAATCTCATCTGAATTACCCATGAATGCTGAATAATGCATCCATCTAACAAAAGAGCAATGTATTTTGTCCCTAAATTCACATATAAGAGCTCAGTTTTATAAGATAACACTGGGTATTTCTGCATTCTTATAATTTACGCTTATGGGAAAAAGATCCCACAAATTAAGGATCTTGACAAAAATCTAGTGTGACACAGAAGGTGATGCAAATTAGAGGAAAAAAAAATAGAATCATCACAGAGAGTACTTTATAGCTTCTTCTTAAGTGCCATCTTCCTACCCAATGATTCCCCTTGTGGCAAAAGAGGAATGTAAAGGAAGATGTGACACCTGTCCTTCAACTTACTTTCTCATGAAAATGGTAAAATTTTAGTAACCAACGCCACTACCTCTTAAAAATCCATGCATTTGATATTGTTCCAAAAATAAATCTGTGAAAAAATGCCAGTTTTTCCTTCAATTACTGTCTCTTGGTACCACCAACAGATAAAGGTGAGAAGGCAATAAACCCATTATTTCATAAGAAATTTATAGTATTTTTGTACACAGCTATTGATTTATATAAGTGAACTTCATACTGCTAAGAAACACAATTAATATACCAAAAAAGAATGTTAAAAGTAGGTCAGTGATATAGGACAAGAGTTCTTAACAAAACTTGCACCCCAGCATCCAGCTTGAAGCATAATGTTCATTCTTCATATTCTAGTGTTAAATAACACTGTAACTAGATGCAGAAGACAAGAATCATTCGACATTATTCCCCCTTGATCTTTACACAAAATTCCCATGACATCCATAGAACTTCCACAGCTGTACAAACTAGAATAAGGTCCATGGCAAACACAGCTTTCAGGATTTGCTCTACAATAAATATCGCAAGTGAAATAGAGACAGCAAATGTTAACTCTTTATTTGTTTTGAACATATAAAGGTTATAGGAAACAATTGAAGCTATTTTTATTTATGAAACAATTCTTTTAGAGCCATCTTGTGGGGAAAATAAGCAATTTAAAACAATACATGTACTTTTCTACCAAAAAGATCATTGTTTAGTATGACATCTTCTAGTACTCTTAAAAAAATAAATGTCTCAGGCACACTGTAAACTTTATACAACATTATTTAATCCCCTAGAACATGAAGGAAGTGCCTTTATGAACAATCACATGTTAAAAGATTAGTTCTAGATAGAAAAAATATATATCACTATGTCAAAGATGCTATTTTTCTGAAGAATGTTTTTAGACCTATTATTAGATTCTATTCAAACTCCACCCAACTGTAGCCCACAAAAAAGCACAAAACCCAGAGAAACTAAACCTTCTTTCAGAGCCCGCTTGAGTAAATTGGATAGAATTATTCAATCTAACTAAACTGGGGGTAAAATATAGCAAAACAAATCTTAACATATTAGTAGATTTAGCACTCGAACCTGAAAAGTTTTCATTATTAAACATCCTTAGCATTTCCAATTTAAAGCTTTGGTAATATTCTCAAGTTCTGAAGAGTTTACACCAGTTGTTTATGAAGAACTCATTACACAACAGTCTTCTGTTTGTATACACTTAAGTAAAGTAAAGCCTTGGGCAGTCAATTGCAGTAGAATCAAAAGTCATGATGCAGACTTCAGCTACCTAGGGCAATCAAACATCAGCTCTGCTTGATTTATGTGTCTTGTCTATGAAGCAAAGTGCTTAAATTTTATCCTAGAGAACAAAAGCGCACATATAGGTCATATATCCTACTCAGTTTTAATTTATGCCCTAATACAATACTTCATTTATATAGAACATTAAAGCATATCACATCACATTCAACTAATAAGTAATTATCTTCTATTAATACAAAAGTAAAACAGGACATCACAGAACACTTGCAAAGCACATGATCAAGAGGTGTCACAGAAATATGCAATTTTTTGAGCTGTTACAATCAGTGTACAGTATGGACTAGCAGGCACCTCAGTTTATATTTTTAAATACAGAAATTTGACAACAAAATGGTCCTATGGTATACGAAACCTCTGACAGCTGTAACTAAACAAAACACACTGGCACTCAGACATATAACCAGACAATTTTGCTAAGGCAAGCACAAGTATGTCAGTTTTTATTTTTACACTCCTACCAAACTTTGAGCAAAAGAATGTGTATATGTGCGCTTACAGCTTTCCTTCCTCTGTAAGGAGGATAGTGAGATCTGCCTCCTCCACGCCTGCTTTAAACTTTGGAAAGGAGCCCTGACTCAGGGGCACTTGCCTTAATGAGATTTTGAATTTCTTTGAATTTTGGATGTTCTTTATCAGCTACCAGCTGCAGCAATATCGCCTCGCTAGTAGTAACTATAATTCCAGTACGTGCAAGACGCTGAAAAATAGAAGAGCAAAGAGGAAATCATGTAAGATATTTGCAAACATGAATGAGTGAATTTTGAAAGACAAGACAGTTAGCATTTTTAAAAACATCTCCTATTAACAAAAGAATTGCCAATTCCATTCCAGCATTTCTTAGTGGTATAATTTATAAAGCTAGGATGAAAGCTGACTGGATTTAGACTTTCCTATGGCAAAAGACTGCCCTGGATTAAAAATGAACCTTTCTACTTCAACTGGATTCTTTCCCCAAGTCAGATTTAATAGGCAGCAGCCCCACACATTTTAATAACAACTCTTTCCCTTTGCATAACCCAGGGGACAGCTTTCTTCACTCTCATGCAGATTACAGGCCTGGGGAAAAATAAAATAGCAAAGTCCAACCTAACAGCATTAAGCAAGAAATTTCTCTTTCAGTTGTTACATATCACTACTTCAGCTTTTGGACTACAGAGCACACTAGTAGCAACAATCTCTGGAGAAAGAAGGAAAATCTCTTCTACACACATTATAAATCATACTGGCACAACAGCAGCTCTTTTCAAATGATGTTTCATTACAGACAGTAACTCCAGAGTCAGTTTTCACAGGCTACAGGATAAAATGGATAGCTGCAGAGAAAGCAAAACCAAGAGAGGTCTGCTAGATCTTGTAAGTACGCAACTCAGCAGGGCCTGGGCTTCACGTAGCCCAAGGCACAGGACTTACTGTAAACTTATTGTACTTTCAGAACTGTGGTTGCTGCTTAAATAACAGCATTACCTTCAGCAAAGGCTGACCAATCCTTGCCCCTCATCATTTTCCCAGCCATCATACAGTTGTTTTGGCAGTAAAACTGTTCATGGAATCACCTTTCCCTCCCTCATGCTGCAAGCTCCACCAAATCTAATGGGATCCTGAATAAGCTAAGGGAGGGCAAGTGGCAGAGAACACAGATATGTACATATATGTTTCAACTGTAATCATTAAAGCAAAGAGAAGCTCCAAACTTTCTAGCTGTTCAATTACAAAGCAACTGATGGATAGAAGTTGTTAACTTTAAGGGACCAACCACTAAAGTATATGTAAACTACACAAAACGACAGTCTACATAAGAACAAACTAACAAGGCTGGATTTACTGAAGTCAAATCTTCCTGCTCGCCATTATAGCAACAAGCCTCACAATATTCTTAAGCCGAAATAAAGCAGCTACCTTCCTCAGCTCCCCTACTCCATTCAACCACATTTGTTAAACCTCACACGCATACAAAAGAAAAAGAAAATAAGAAAATTTGTTTGAAATGATGGCAGTGTTTCAACATGAGCCTCTCCAAGAATACAAACATTTTGGTTTTAACTAGTATGAAATCCAGACCCTTAAAAAATCACTGCCCTCTGTACAACATTGATTGAAAAGAACAAACATCTTCTTTTTAAAAGCATGCCATAACATGTCAAAAGAGGCTGGCATTGCCTTATATCTCTCCTACGACTAAAGATTAGCAGAAATTAAGAGATGAATTTGCTAAGTATATTGGATGATTTCCCAGGAAATCACAAGTTTTCTTAGAATGTTGTCTTTGAGAAGAAGGGAAGTATTGACAGTATGTTGCATCCACACTGCAGAAACAAGTAGAAAAGACAACAGAAAAGAAGTCCAGCAGGAGCAGACTAATCTGTCTCAATCCAAGACCAAGCACTGGCATAAGACACCTTCATCAGACAGGGCAGAGATTCAGAACAGTCACTACCTTGAACTGTTGGACCAAGTTATTTCATCAATGAAAATTTCGAGAATTTTTGGTTTCTGAGGATTTTTTTAACTACAAGTTGTTGCCTGCTGTCATTTTTAAGCATGCAACAGAAGTGGAGACAATCTGTTATCCAAGCAGACATGAAAGCTTTTGTTATCCATTAAGTCAAATTACACTTCCTAATACACCTGCATATACATCACCAGCACAATCAAAACACGTGCTATGTGATGGGAAATGTGGAGAACTGAAGGGACAGGTGGGACCAGATGGGAGTTATTTGGGGTTACTGAGGAAGCTAGTTGTTATCACTGCAAGGTCACTCCTTATTGTTCTTGCAAGGTCACTGTGAATAGAGAAGGGCTGTGCTACTGTGAAAAGGCAAATGTTAAAACTCATCTTCCCAGAAGGGTAAGGAAAACGGCCCAGGAACTCTGGTCAATAAAACTCACCTCAGCTCACCAGCTTGCATAAGTTTGCACAAGGGACAATGTTAGATTCACTCATTAAAAGAATATGACTAGGAACTATGAGCTCTATGGTGAAACTAAAGCAGGATTCCCCAAAACTTTGGTATGTTGCCACTTCCCTAAGAAATGTAATGCCACAGTCCATCAGGATTAAGGACATGTCCTATACATGTCCATTTCTCCTGGTCTCCTCCTCCCAAGCATGCCCATGTCTTGCTTGCTCTAGCCCACATCCCTCAGCAGCATTTTTAAGTGAGGCTCTGCAACACAAGAAGAGCACAACGTTGGTATGTGCTGCCATGTGCAGCACAGAAGGTGTTACTGCTGGCTCAACACTGCATGGCAAGTGTTGGCTGAATCACATTGTAATGACTGATGACAAAAGGGGCCACAGCAAAACATTTTCTCTTGCTTACTGAGAAAGCATTGCAAGGGCGTAACAAGAAGTTACCTAAAACTGAAAAATTTATAGCTCCTGCAAGCAATCACACTTTTAAGATCAATACCTTTTTGACTAGAAAGTAAAGCAAAGTTAGCTAGCCACTGTTTTAACATTTTATTACATTGGCCCAACCTCTACGCTTACAGCCACAGTGTAAGTGATAAATGTACAAAAGCATACACAATAAGGCAAATGGATTTCAGGTTTTCTATATTTGTTTCGTCTCCTACTGCTGCTGCACCAAATTGATTTGGGAAGTCCATGACTTCAGTCACTCCTGTACTCTGTGTGTCCCTGTGCCCTATGTGACAGCTGACATTAGGTTTCCACTTAATCAAAGTCACGGGTTTCATCAATCACTATATGCTGGGGATTTCTCTTTAGCCTTTAAGAAACTAAATCTTCTCAAAATCTATGAAAAGTATAACATGCTGTAGTTATTATTAGATTCTACTTCAAATAATAGTTAGGGCCTGGGGCAAAAAATTGCAATACTTAATGTATATATCAGGTTTTGATTTTCAACAGAGATGCCTGTAGGCAAGTTAGGAGTACGCCATCAAAAAATCATTTGCATGAATTTGCTACCACATAGTTGTATGTGCTTTTAAATCTTGTTGCATTTATCTCCACTTTCTCAACATTTAGTTTGACTAAGCTCCTAAAAGCAGGGGGGAGGGGAACCTTTACTATAATCAGGGTCTTGTGATTAAGATTTAATTTGCACTGATGAGGAAAAGCAGAAGGAGGGACAGAAGTAGAAGGAAATCTGAACAGGATGACATACTGTATTTCATTGCACTTCAAGAATTGCAACACCTGAATAAACAGTCTTTGGAACAACAAAACCAAAAGCTTTATGGCACTTTCACTCTGCAGTAGAAATAGCACTGCGTAAAGAGATATGCCAAAATGCTAATGTTTATACAGAGTAATCTATATTGTATGAAACAACCACTTTTAAATTCCAAACATCCCAAACTGGGTTATGCATATTAAATCATAATTTAAGAAGAAAAACTTACTAAAGGCAGTACTTCTTCTCCATTTTCAATATTATTTTAAGAATCAGAGCATTCACTGTTTCTCAAATCTACATTTATCCACTGCTTTGTCCATAAAAATTCCTCATTAGCTTACAATAAGCAGAGAACGTATCAATCCAAGGCAAAGAAAGCCTTGATTAAGAAACTTACCTCAAGAGCAAACATTCTGTCCATCATACTTCTTGATGAGGTGGCATCAGCTACAATATGAACTTCCAGACCTCTACCAATTAATTCCAATGCTGTTTGCTGGATACAGACGTGAGTCTACAGGGAAGAATTCAAAGGCAAAAAAGCCACAAAGGAATCACTATTACAAAATGAAAGTAACACAATCACAAATTAGAGTTCATAACTAATTAGAATTCAAATACATATTTTTCTACCCCTGGCAGTACTAGGGAACCCAATATGCATTTTAAATGCCAGTTAAGATTGAGACAAGTGCCTGTAGTTGACAAGTATCTCATCTCAGATTTTATTATGAGACAATAATAAAGACAATACAAAAATAATTTATTCTGTAGAGGGTATCTAAGCTCTAAGTAATATAAATTGAGCTGGTTTTTTTAATTAAAGAAAGTGATGCCCCCTTTGAGGGCCAACAGACATTACCATAAACCAGCATCCGAATGGCAAGACACCTACTTCTACTCCAAAGAGGACAATACTCCGGACGCCAGGGATCTCTGCTAATGCTGCTTCAACTTCTGGCAACACCATTGAAAATTTTGTTTTGGGAAGCACAAGTTTAGCTCCTGTTAAATCAATTTCTTGCACAGTGCTGCCAAGACCTTTGGGATACTGTTCAGTGACAATAACTGGAATTCCCAAGAGCCGTGCACCTTGGAGCTGTAAGGGGACAAGAGAGGAAAACATTAAAAAACCCACAAACAAACAAAACTCCAAACCCAAAAACAAACAAACCCCAATAATAACAAAGACATTGTTATTACCTAATACTAAGTAATCGTTAGACTGTATGTAAAATAATAGTTTACAGTGAGTGATCAAAACCAACAAAATAAAGCAAACATACCAGTCTTTGGCCCACACTGATAATATCACCAAAGTATTTGATGGCAGGACGGAATCGTTCTTGCATGTCACAACAGAAAAAAACAGTGCTTGAGGGTGTCAGGTTGCCCAAAGTAGTAATCTTGAAAAAGAAATAAAGGTAATGTTTTCCATGGCAGTGGACATCCTTTCAGAAATGCAGCAGAATGACGAAGAGTCTTATACCTCTGCTATATGGATTTATATTACTTTGAGTCAAAATAGGAGGAAAGTTTTTCACGCCTGATTTTGGTATGTTTCTAAATTCAAACAAATAGCTGATACTGAACAGTATGGTACGGTCATCAATACAAAGATTTTATTAGGTGGGAACCGAAGGGGGCAGAGGAAAATACTGCCTAAATTATAGCAATTAAAAAAAAAAAAAAAAAGGAAATACCAAAAGCAAAATTACATTCTTCAAATTCATTTTTAAATCCACAACTCTTGGAACTGATATAGACTCAGAATAAAATAAAGTTTAAAAAACAATCAGACTTCCACTTTGTCTTGGGTTATGGAAGAAAAAAAATTGTATTCTATTTTCACCTGCTGAAAGCAGTTGGGGAAATGTTTTTCTTTATCTCTTGTTACTCTGGGGGGAGGGGGGCAGATGCCNATTTCTAACATTCCTAGTAAAAGAACTGTTATTCCTGTATCTTTGCCTGAAAGCCCTCAATTGCAAAATTATAATAATTCGGAGGAAGGGGGGTTTACGTTCTCCATTCTAAGGAAACTCCAGCTTTCCCTAGTGGATACCTGTCTTCTAAAAACCAAGACACACTTGCTTTCAAATATTCTATGTACACACATTTTCAATACTTCCATCGTGTAGTCAATTTGATTTGTCTATCACATCCTTTAGCACAACTCTTAAGAAAGTCCAAAGGCTAGAATCAAAGTAGAGAAGACTGTAAATATTAGAAACCAAACTGAATACATTTTAATGACAAAAGTAATCTCCTAGAGTTTCCCCTCATACAAGCTACCAAGAGGGGTAGAAGGGAGGGGATAAGAAAAATAAATCAAATACTCTAATTTTCTTACATTTAGAAAGAGTGCTTTGTGTTTGTATAAATAAATTACTTGCACTACCTGTAGAACCAAAGTAGAGGGCTTCAGATGGAAGCTGCAGGGAAAGAAAAGAGCTACATACTATTATTTAGTTGTAAGGCAACTCAAGAAAAATTACATCCATTTAGGAGCTTTTCAGCAGACAGATAAATTGAATTGAACAAAGAGCTTCTTGGAAGCACCCATTAATTATATACACTTCATTTTCTGCAATCTGAGGCTGTAATGTTTTAAACTGAAACAAAATTATAAAATCCATAAAGAATGTATTTTGGAAGAGTGCAATGTATTGGGTTTACGTAGTTACAAGGTTTTGGTAGTGAGGGGAGGCTACAGGGGTGGTTTTTGTGAGATGCCAGAAACAGCCTCACGTCAAGAGAGCACTAATGCCAGCTGAATCCAAGACAGATCTGCTACATCAGTGATGCCAGTGACAACTCTATGCTAACATATTTAAGAAATGGTAAAAATACCCCACCGTTCCAACAGCAGCTGTGGGAGAGACAGCCCTGTAGACACCAAGGTCAGTGCAGAAAGAGGGACAGGAGGTGCCCCAGGTGCTGGAGCAGAGATTCCCCTGCAGCCTCTGGTGCAGACCATGGTGAGGCAGCTGTGCCCCTGCAGCCCATGGGGTTGCACAGGAGAACAGAATTCCACCTGCAGTCCGTGGAGGACTCCACAGCAGAGCCTTGAAGGAGGCCTGCAACTGTGACTCTGAAAGGCCACACTGAAGCAGGCTCCTAGCAGGACTTGTGACTCTCTAGAGAGGAGCCCATGCTGGAATATGCAGGGAAGGACTGCAGCCTGTGGAAAGGATGCACATTTGGGAACTTCAAGACATACCATCTCCCGCAGGAAGAACCCCACTCTGGATTAGGGGAAGAGTGTGAGAAGTTTAAGTGGCAGAGGTGAAGTTTTATGAACTGACCACAAACACCATTCCCCATCCCTCTGTGCTGCTGGAAAGGAGGAGATAGAGAACTTGCAAGTAGAACTAAACCTGGGAATAAGGGAAGGATGGGGAAGAGGTGTTTTTACATTTGCTCTTATTTCTGATTATTCTACTAAGTTATTGATTAGCACTATATTAAACTAATTTCCCCAAGTCTGTTTTGTCTATGATGGTAATTGGCAAGTGATCCCTCTGTCCTTATCTTGATGCACCTTATCTGCAGCTTCTTTGTCAGATTTTCTCCCCTCTGTCCTACTGAGGAAAAGTGATGGAGCAGCTTGGTGGGCACCTGGTGGCCAGCCAAGGTCAACCCACCACAAAGGAATTTGGAATCAATAAATATTAGTTCCAAAACTTTCACTGATTCACCACATGTCTCCAGAGTAAAATGCTGTTGATCTCAATTCCCAAGGCCACGCTTAATAATGGCCATGCTTAAACATATGCAATGGCCTCTTCAAACTGCTGGGAAAATTACTTGTATGCTAACAATTTAAAAAAGTGTAAATGCTAAATTCCCTCAATTCTCAGATTCATTACGCCACTACTGCCAAAGCAGCAACCATTCATTAACGTGGTTCCTCCAGCCCCTGTGAGCCAAGAAGCAACACGATTAATACAAGCAGTTACAGAGGCAAATGTAGTATGACTACAGGGAAGATGATGTTAACACTGGGCCCACTGATACCATAGGAAGACAGAATACCATCACAAGAGGCATCAGGGAAATCTTTTTCATCAGAAAGATACAGCTGCACTGAAAAAGGTTACCACAGTTGTGAGATCTCCATCCTTGGAGATTTTCAGCATTCACCAATGCAGCAGCTGATTTGATCAAGGGGTTAGGGAAGGCAGCCTCTAGATATTTTTCTGAAATAACACTTCTGCAACTCTAGACCAGGTAATAAATAAGGCCTGAGACCAAGAAAGATTGGACATAAAACGAAATAGCCACCTTGGTTCTTGAATACCAGCCATCTACATGCTTGAACAATGCAAAAAGCAATTGGTGGGCAGTATTAATGTACACTTCAACACCACAGGGAGCACCTACTGTGATCCATTCCAGCTCTGGCACTTACTACCATCACAGAAGTCAGTCATGACATTTAACTCTCCTATCGCTCAGCAACAGAAATAGAATAACTGGAATAAACAATATTTGTAAGTGTGGCTCCTACTCACAGAATGCATCATTTTGTCTTAGCATTAGTATGACAAGCAAAGACTATTATAATTTTCTCCTTTAAATCTTTCCATCACTTTAAAAGCTGCAGGGGAGGTTTAGGTTGGGCATCAAGAAGGATTTCTTCACAGAAAGGGTGATTAGGTATTCAAACAGGCTGCCCAAGGAGGTGGTGGAGTCGCTGTTGCTGAAGGCATTGAAGGAAGGACTTGGAGGTAGCACTTGGTGCTATGATTTAATTAACATGGCAGTGTTTAGTCGTAGGTTGGACTCAGTCTCAGAGATCTTTTACAGTCTAATTGATTCTGTAATTTCCTAATTTTTTAAGATCTGAACTAATGCAAACCATCGTGGACTGCAGAATGACCTATGTGAAGTTAATCTACTGCCCTGGTATGCACCTTCCTCTGCCAGTGCAGCAGAGGCCACTACCATCCCTAGCAGAGGAACAAATGTGAATAGAGTAGGAAAGTCTTCAAGAAGCTGCACAATCTGCCCCTACAGAAGGATCAAACAAACACAAATACTCTTCACAGATAACCACATGGTCTGACCCATCAGCAATAGAACTCCTATAAAACCCATCCCACACTTCTGTTAACTTTACCATTCAGTGTTTTCCCATCCACAGCTCCTCTGCTGACATTTAAGAGTGTTATTTCCAGTTAGGTCCACAGTGAATTTGAAACACAAGAGCGTTACCATCCTTCTTCACATGGATAACCATGTGCAAAATTTATTATAAGAGCTCAGGACTCAGACCTTTAGGTTTCCCTTTGGGCCTTCCCCTCCCCCTCCTTATTCTAAAATGTATCTAATGCTTTTAGTATTTCTTCCTACAACTCAAATTATTTTCATGATCCTCCCTGGGGTAGTTTTCAAATAGCAGTCTGGAATGAGGCACTCAATACTACTATCACAGCAATGTTTCTCTGCCCATATTACTTCACTGCTCTAGCAGGGCCTCAAACACAAGCCAATTCACAGCCCTTCCAGAGCCTGTTTATTTTGTACTTTCCAGTAGAATATTTGCTCTTTTCATAATTGATGACACTAAGACTCCTGAGGAGCATTTTAAACTTATAAATCATCCCCTGAACTTTCCCTCATCTTCTATCTGTGTAGCTGATTATTTCTACATCGCTACTTCCATTTTGAAGTGCATCTTATTGCACCCTGTTTCTCCAACTTGTCCTGAAATACCTGAAGTTTGCTTTTTCGAATGCCTGCAGTTCCTTCCAGCCTGTTTTCTGCAAAAACAGTATTTTCCCCTAAGTTTCATCAAGGACAAGCACAATGGAATAATTAAAAACAGTGGATTTGGAAGCCATCTCAAAGAGCACAATTCAATTTTATTCCGATTTGACAGTGAAGTGCAGAAGAAAACTGACTGTCTTTCCAGCCAGGAAGTATCCTTATTATACACTTCTACTGAATCTCATATGTTTATGTCAAAAAGCACAGCGAACAAAAGCACTGTATCTGCTTTTCTTTATTGTCAAGTTCATTTCATATGATTTAATTTATGCCTTCAGATTCATACCAGCAGCTCTCTAAAATAAAGCTGTGTCAACTGCATATTTGCTAAATAAAAGCTTCTAAAATCTAACACAAATAATTAATATATTGATTTTCATATTTATTTCTGATTAACTTGTAGTTTGAATTGTGGCAGAACAAGAGGAAACTGGAAGAAATAGACACCAAGATGTAAGAGTCAACACTTGCTGGTGTTGCCTGGAAGAGCAGATGCGGGAAGGACAGAGTGCAGCAGAAAGGAGTTTGAAATTAAATTTCACAAATAGTAGCTAACACAGTCCATAAATAAATTCATGTAAGTATTCGCTCTGTATAAAGGAAAGGTCTAGTTTACTAGTTCTTTAGTGTGCCATGTAAATCCTACTACTCACTTGCTTTCAATGCCATCCTCCCCTTCTACAACAACGCTGTGTCAGGGTCATCTCCACTTCACATCTGGCAGTGAAAATCATCCAGACCTCCTCAGTGCTACATCCCAAAGAGCTGGTGTGAGGGCAAAACTAGACATCAAACCTGGGCTGACACATCAACACCTGTTTGATTTCACTGCAGAAAGAGGCAGGCTGGGCAAGGATTGTGAGCCACTGCAGCCACACAGTACCTGCCTGAATCCACCCTGCATATAACATCTACTCAGCCACAATAACACTGAACTCAAAATAAAAGTAAAAAAAAAAAATCAAACCCCAAATATCCTGAAGTTCCCCTTAACGGTATATAAGCATTTCCATTTGTTGCACTTCATTTCTCTTAGATGGGATTTTTTGTCCTCCAGCCGAAGGTTACCCACAGCACAACCAGAATAAGTACAGCAAATGGCCACGTAACCTGATGCAGCTCTTTCACCCAGCTAAAACAGTCATCTCTCTAGGGCCTTGTCCAGACCAGGATTTAAATGTATGCTGTCACAAGTCACATACAGCTTTAAATCCTAATCTAGAAAAGACCTAGGTAGGAAAGGAGAGGTGATTTTTCACATCTATATCATCTCTGCTGATTATTATTAATCAGACAAAGTGTGATTGTGATGAAGTACTACAATTACAGGTTCAGATTTACAAAAATATTCACATGTACTGGCTTTTTATCTGTACTTTCCCTGTTAAAAGTCCAGGAAATCATGATACATACAAAATGAAATTTCCTACAGTATTTTTAATTAACAAGAAACAGGAAGCAAAGAAATAACCCCATTTAACATCACTAGTGATTTCATAAATCTCACGTCAAGGTTACCTACTAAAAGGGCAACAGAGGGGATGTTGCAACCCTGGTATTTTAAGAATGGCATAAAAGAGACAACAACAAAAAGAAACTACCATCTTCCTTCTGAATTTCTTAAAGGAAATCTGTAAAATTCAGCTGAACTTTCCTGCCTTTCTTTCAAATTAAAAAAATTAATAAATTCAGTTTGATGTATTTCAAGAGAAAAATAGATTACAAGTGTTTCAATTTAGAAACATGAATATTTACCTTAAGCCAGTGTGCAGCCTTTTACATGCAGTTCAGCATTGAAAAAGCTCAGGTTTAGTTAAAAAACACATGATGTATATATAACTAATGCAGTACAAAAGGCTTCAGCAAATTTTAAAATTACTAAAATGCTTGCTGCAGAGTAAAGATGAACAAACAAGGAGTCTGGATTTGAGGGAAAAAATCCTATTTCAGTATTTTCAGCCCTTTTTTAGGGTTCCACATGCTGCTTTTCAAAAGAACTTATTTATTTAGGAATGTATTGATGTATCAAAATTTGTAATTTCGCCCTAAAACCCCCAAATAACACCCCCAAAATTTATGTTTTGTCTTTTCCTGATCTTCAGAAAATGTATTTGGGTTTCTGAGTTACTGTTAGTTCTAGTTCCAGACTATCCAAACAATATCAGATATGTGCAATGAGAGCAAAAATCTGTGTATTAATTGTTATATTTACCTTATCATGCAGCAACAGTTGAATATCATTCTGCAAGCAGTTTTTTTCAAGAAAGATAAGCCTGAGACCTCAACCTGTCTCAAAAAAAACATCCTGAAATAGACATGCTTTATGCAATGATGTCAGCAATAATTTTATCCTTTTACCTTCAGTATCTTAAGGTTTACCAGTTTGTAAATATGGAGCACAAGTCCTCCTGAGGAGAAGTCACCTTGAAGTTATGACAGCAACTGTGGAATAGCCTCTCTTGGTTATATATTTGGAAGCTGCCTGAACTCCTCTATTACACAACTGTAATGTGTATATAGCTGTCTTTTCTTTGGATACTACCAAAGTCTTTTTCCTTACTTCTCTCCTCCAAAGGCAGCTATAACAGTACAGGAAAACATAATAATTTTTGTAGCATTATTTAACTGTATTAAGAGGCAATTAAAGTGGTCCTGCATTCCCTCACCCAAACTATAAATATTACAGTCTTCTGTTAAAAGACTTTTTTTTAAAAGACTTAAAATTTATGAAAAGCAGAATACAGCCCCTCCAGTTGGGAGAGGAAATGTCCCTCGTCGCTGCATATCTGTGGTTGAGGAGATTCAAGTTGAGCAGTGGCAGCCAGGCAGAACATCACAGTGCAGTGCACCCTACCAGCCTGCCAAACGCTGCGTGGCCATCAAAAGCTTAAGTGAGTCTTTCATGTCAGGACACCCAAACCAAACAAATGTACATATATGAGGATCGTACAAAGGCATAAAACAGCTGGAGAGCAAACATCCCTGTACAGATCAAGCCTTGAATTGAGTTCATGGAGTGGCTTTCCAAGGGCAGCATATGGCAATTTCTCCATGAGATCACTGGCCCCCTCAGCTGCAGGGACAAGAAATTGAAACAGCCCACCCAGTCAAATATCATTTGATGCTGACATGTCATGACCTATTGTATCAAAAGGCATCCTTCTATGACAGGCCTGCACAGGAATCAAAATGGAAGGATAACATTCCAGAGATTATGGACACTAGCTGCCTTAAATGTTAAAATGCTACCTCCAACTAAATGCATACATATACTTCATAAAACATGCATATAAAAACATTGAAATTATTGTCTAGGGATACAGCTGCTAGCATCTCTGAATTTTAATTTTAAACCAGAAATATCTTTCTAAATATGAAAGTCTAATCACATCAGCAAGCAAAAGTTGTCCCTCTTGAAACATACATCCAAAACAGCAATTCAACTGACTATGCAACACACACAGAGTTGACAAATCAATGTTGTGTGTAACTGCGGACAAAACATCAGGGAGGGAGGAAGAGAGAAAAAGCAGGAGGGAAGGAAAAAAGGGCATATAACAGTGGCAATGCCTGAATGAATACACAGAAAGTATAATATTCCCATCACTAAGTCCTAAAGGTCTTAGAAAGCACAGCTGTGTCTGTATCATACCAAATGTTTCTCAAACAAGTGATCTCTGAGCACCTGTCTCTGGCTTAAGGCAAGCTGACTGACATCATTGTGATGTTCTGTTGAGATGTCTTCAGCTCACTTACAGCTGCTGAAATATATCAAAGAATAACCCAAAATATCATCCCTTTAATATCAACAACTGCAACTGTCACAGAACTGCAACAGTATTGGTGTAAGCAGGCAATCAAATAGTCAATAATGCATAAAATATAGGTTCATCCTGAATCCCTGCAGTCAAAGCTGTCTAGCGCATTTGCACCCTGGGAGTGATGCATCCTTCCTTGTCTCAATACTGACCTTTATTCCAAGACGTATGTTCTGCTACAAATGCTTGAGCTGCACTTACAGTTTCAGTGCAGAAGGCATCTGCAAGGGAGTCTTTGCGGATTAGTGATCTGCATGCACAAATGAGAACTAAAATTCCAACCTGCAACATTGTTGTATGTCCAGAACACAAGAATTCTGTTTTTAAAATCCTTCCTTTAATTAACACCGATACCAACTCTTTTTGCAAGTTGCAAAGTTGCTCCCTTCCAGTTTTTCTGATTGGGCTCCCACAAATTCTGCTTACAAAACAGAAACAGGAAAGTTTTAAACTGAATATGATGAGAGTTAATATTAAGTTATTGAATTAGTTTGCTCTTCTTAACCATTCTTTCCATACAAAAAGTTAAGAATAAAACAAAATATGTCAAGGGCATCCTTGATGCACAGTGTAAGCAAACAGGCTACCTTGAGAGTTTATGCATACAAGACACTATGATTAAGCGTTTATAAACAGAACAAATTAGCCATTTCTGAAAACATTAAGAGAAGCTAAGCAATGTTTCAGCTGTTATGGTAACACTTTTCCAACTTCTTAGAAATGCTGGCTAGGCAAACTAAAACTTCCTAATTATAAATTTAAAAAATAAATTCCGAATGAAAACAACAATGATGTGGGATTTATTACTGGGGTTTGTTTTGGTTTGTTGTGTTTTTTCAAGTTGAATTCTTTGATACTGGAGAAGGAAAGAAGCAATGTGTTTTGAGTGGAAGTATTACAGCACAACTTGCTCCAATCTCTAGTGGGCAATCTTGGCATCTTCATAGGAAAGCATCTGTAACTGCATCTATCGGGCAGTCTGGCTTCCTAGTTTGTGGCTACAGAAGTACCAAGCTGTATATCGGAGAGGGCTTTTTGAGGCAAAGAGGGATACAGAGGTCCTGACGAACTACAAGTCAGGATACCGAGCTCTGGCAGAGCCCACTTCACCGGCACCCCTTTGAGTTCCCACCTCGCAGCATTACCTCCGTTTAAGGTCAGGTAGCACCAGCCGCCTGATTTAACGGAGAGCATTGATTGCTCCAGCGACCTGACTTCTTTTCCTATTCCTAACGCCAAGTAAGTTCTGGCTAGCTGAAGGCGAAGCCCAGTTACCAAAGCGCGCCTGCCTCCCCGGCTTAGGAAATCAAAAGTTTCCACGGACAGACGGTGAGCGCGAGCTATGGGAGCTGCGCCCACGGTCCCAGCCCCTCCAGGATCCCCCGCTTCTCCCGGAAGGGGCCGGGGGCTGCCGCGGCGGGACGGGCCGGGCTGCCCGCCCTCACACGCACCTGTGGCAGCCGGCGCTGAGGCGCCGCCGGCTCTCACCTGGATCTGCAGCGGGACCAGGCGCACCTTGCAGCGCTCGTTGACCAGGAAGCCCTTCGGCAGGTCGATGTACTGGCTCCACTCCTCGGCGAAGAGCTGCACCACGAACTTGCGGTGCATGTCTATCTGGTCCCCGTACAGGCTGAGGAACTTCTGGATTAGCAGCTCGTAGCCGGCGCCGTGGGGCACGCTGGAGGGCCGCGCGAAAACCGAGAAGCAGAAAAGGACGGGCACGGAGCCGCCGCCCGCTGGCGCGCAGCCCCCGCCGCCCGGAGCAGCACCCGGCTCCGCCGCCGCCATCTTC